>JBBMJM010000002.1:1916533-1932669 GCA_037832705.1 Centriscus cristatus | reverse complement strand
GGCCGCACCTTTGTATAAGCCTCATGGTTCAAAACTTATGAAAAAAGTAGCGGCTTATAGTCCGGAAATTACGGTACACACATTTCCAGATGAAACGCTGCAAGTGTTTCAGAGAGAAGTGGTCTGACCTTTGTTTGAACATTCTAATGACGAATGGGTTTGTGGGACGACAGGCGTCAGGAGGTCAGGAGTTTCACTAAGAGGTGCTGATCACCGACGAGTTGGACCTCTGAATAATACATTTGCTTCGATGGATGAATCTGCTGGATTTTTAAATCCAGGTACAGGGGTTTAAATTTTAAATTCATGTCACGTGTAGGGAACAAGCGACAGATTAGCATCTAGAGGCAAATTCACACCTACTCTTTAGCCCATATGGCTTCATCATTTACCAACCCTGCCTTCTCCTTCAGTCCCTTCCCCCTTGCTCCTGCGGCGTTCTAACCCCGTCTCTACTCTCCTCCCCCAGTCCCTAACCTTTCTTCATTAACTGCTGTTCTTTCCTCTCTCCAACCCCCACTGCCCTTATTGATCCACTCACCTCTCTGGCTGATGCAGCACTGGACAGGAAATCTCAGACATAACAAGAAAATAGTTCAGGGGTCACACGGTTTGTCTCACGTTCAAAAATCTGCTTTAAAGATGTGTTTGAAGACAGCAGACGCGTCGTGGCTGATAACATTAGACCGTCCGGTGGTTGTGCATTGTGCATTCCTCACATTGTGTGTTGTTTCGACGCGTCAGTCCTGTTATTATCATCCAGACATCAAATCAGATCAAATCTCGTCTTGCCGTGCCACTGAAACACACCACAAAGAGCCTTAAAAGTAATGTTGCGGAGAAAAACAACAGATATGTCTGAGTTTCGAACGTTACATGAAATCACTGGAAAAACAAACTGTCAAGGCAGACGACACAGCCTCTAACAGCCAAATGAAGTGTGGGGCGGTATTCTAACCACGCAGCAACAGACGCTCTCACCTGCATTATCAGATAAGGGGCCTCAAGGTGAGCTGGGATATATTCACAGGGTGTGTCAGCGGCTCCCGGTCCTTCACCAGTAAACAGCACCGTTGATCTGTGTTCCACAGCTCTAGTGCAGCGATTGAGGATGAGACAGAATATCTCAGGAACTGGCGAGTGTCTGTGTAAAACAATTGACCCTCATGTCTCTTATTTGACTTTCAATAGACTGTAACAGACAGGGCAGCTCACGTCTGTCTGCTTCATCCAACCTGTCCTTTCAGCACACACCGTTTTCATGTCTATCCAGGGTCAAAGACGACTGAGCCCACATTCCTCTGTGCCAACTGTCTCCTAGCAAATATTAAAACTGGTGCTCATTTTACCGCGTTAATTTGATTTATTAATTACGCCGCAATTTAACACGTTAAAAAGAATATCAACGGTGGCGAGCCGATACTCGTGCATTTGGGTTTTGTCCCATTCAAGGACCCGTAGTCTTCTCGGCCGTGCTACGTCACCTGCACAGGCAAATTAACAAGGACGTTGGCAGCAATAACAGACATGGACGCAAGTCATCAGTCGGACCACTGAACGGCAAGTTTATTTACAAAAAGAACAGAGACGGGACGACAAATAAAAACGCTGTGATTTGTATTTTTTCCAAAAAGGAGTTCTCTGACCACCGGAGCAACTCCAGCCCGATGTACCTGTGTTCAGTCGATTTCTGCTACCCATCGAGAAGCGCTACTTCATGACTCTGTTAATTGTTAATGACATAACAATTAACAGTACAAAATTTCACACAAGACCCTGATTTGTGACGTGTTATTTCAGTCAGTTTCTTCAGTTCTTCAGTTTTGGATCGGGTACCTTCACCCTGTCAAGTAGTGCTACCACTGCTTATTACCTTTATTTTCAACCACCACTGACATCACTGGACATATGACAATAATACCAGTGCATTTAAGTGTTCAGAAGTGGTAATAAACAGTGGTAGCACTATTTGACAGGGTGAAAGTGAACGATCCACAACTGCTACCCTGAAGACACCGACTGAAATAACACTTCTAAATGAACTGGTATTATTCATATATACATACAAATGTGACAGGGAACCAGATATGGACAGAACACCTGAATAATGCACCTGACCGAACTGGCTTGACCTACTTTTGGATTTTATTTATGAAGCACAGTTCACCAATAAATTCAATTGATTAGTCAAGTTTTTAATATCCTACAATTCAAATTCTTTATCAGGAGCCCTTTAGCAGATATGACATTAAAATGCAATTAATTCAATTGATTAATTACAAAATCCTGTAATTCTTATTGTAATTAGTAATTAATTAATTTTGATAATAATTAATGTGATTATTTTTTTCACTTGACTGACAACACTAATTAAAATAAAACTAAAATTAAATGTACAGTTGCCACTCAGTTGAACCCCCCCCCCCCCCCAAACAACAACATCAACAACATCTTTTTTTAGACATGTAAAACATACAGTACATGGGTGTGATGTCTTAGTCTTGGGTTCTTCTCCTGTGTGTCCCCTGCAGGTCTGGTCCAACGATGTGTCATCATCCAGAAAGATGAAAACGGCTTTGGGCTCACAGTCAGTGGTGACAACCCAGTGTTTGTGCAGCTTGTCAAAGAAGGTAAGATGGGCTTCTAGAACTTGAGAAATAAATTCACCGCGCTGCCACTAGTCACTGCAGACGTTGAAGCCAAACTGCTTCGTCCGAGGGGACGTCTGAGGATCGATGCTCTCTGGTTTGTCATCCCGCCCGCTCATGTGTCAAAGTACAGAATGAAAACAGTCCGGAACCATCTCCACTCCAGTTAGCTGCGAGAAGGACTTCATCCCGTGCGCTGTGAGGTTTGGAGCACAATGGTCCTCCTCAGCCTGCTGCCGTCAGCTCACAGACAACATTGGCCAGTCTGTGGAGTAGAGGAGGCTGATGGAGGACTTGGTGGTCATCAATGTACGCCAGTGTGTCCGCAGCCGCTGATTGACTCCACTCTCAGAAAACTACGCACATTGTTGTGAATTACGTTCACAAAAAGAAGCTGTTTTTCATTCATTTTCCCACATGTTCGATCGCTTTCACGCCATCTCGTCACTTCTGTCCCCAGAACCAAAGACCTGTGAAGTATCTGTACATCACATGTAGAGAACCGGTGTATGTGGGAGCTGACGTTGAGTCATAATAACACGCCTTACTCTTGTGTCTGAGCTGTGAAACAGGTCCTTCTTGTAGTGTGACTGTTATGGTTTCAGAGAGTACAACGCTGTGTCTGAGCCCACAGAAATGTCCAGGACTGCACCACAGAGCAGTGTGTGATGGGTTTACCCTCAGTCTGACCCTCTGTGTGTGTTTCCTCCATCTTTTCCTCTGCCTTTGACAGATGGGGCTGCGATGCGAGCAGGTGTTCAGACAGGAGACAGGATCATCAAGGTAGGGCTTGGGCCGAGGTCTGTACAGAGACTGTAGGCTGCCACCTTGTGGTCAGTCACTGTCTCTACAGTCTCCTGTGTGTTGGATTGTGAATTGACGTGAAACTAATCTGACCCCTGGTCGACGGTGACATCATGGGCGACGTGTATCTGGTTTTAAACATTTAATGTCAATGTCGTCCTCCAGGTCAACGGGACCCTCGTTACACATTCTAATCACATCGAAGTGGTGAAGCTTATCAAATGTAAGTTCTTGTGCTTCTTTGTTGTGTTTTGCTTCGGAGACCCTCGGATGACGTTGTGGTAACAGTCTGTTGTTACAATAATGTGCTGTCCCTCTCTCCTCCCGATGCAGCGGGCTCTTATGTGGCGCTCACAGTGCTCGGGCGCCCCCCTGGGCTTGCCCAGATTCCTCTGTCTGAGGCGGAGTCTGAAATGTTGGGTGTGAGCATTTCCTCTCCAAACTCGCCGGCAGCAGAACGCCCCTACAGTCCTCAGGACCGCCCCCCCTCCACACAGCCACCATGGGTACTGAGTTACCTCATTCATCAGCCTCTTCGGTTACTCTCTCTCTCTAGCTCCTCCCCCTTGATTCTGCATGTGCTGTCTGGGTCTGTCGTCCTCCTAGATGTGTTTAATTCAGTGTGTGTGTGTGTGGTGGAGTCCCTGATCCCGTTTGTCTGTCTGATCTTCCGATCATCTCTCGCTGTCCAGGCCGTGAAGGAGGAGTACAGCAGAAACCCCTCACCGAAACTACTGAAAGACATTCAGGAAGCTAAGAAACACATTCCACAGCTGCAGGGCCAGCTCTTCAAGGCCACGGGGGCAACACAGGTAGAGCGCACAGCCCCCCGCCCCCCACCCGCTGGATCCTCCAGCCGTCTCCAGCAGTCTTTGTATGTTTTGGGGAGGAGGGTTCAGGAATGGTTCCAGACAAACATTAATCCCGTCTTATCAGGGGATTAGTGTTTCCTGCGGGAAGCCTCTCGGTGTGTGACGTGTTGTTTTGTGTGTCACGAGTTGTTTCCTGACGAGCGGACCACCCAGTCTACCCGTGGAACATGAGTTTGTTGTTCCGGTGGTTGAGGTGAATCTCACCTCGTGTGTTCCTCAGGAGGCCGTTCCCACTGGAGACGCAGATGACGGCAGCACGTTTGAGGCGGAGAACACCCCCTCTAAGGGAGACCCCGGCACCGAGCTGTCCTGGAGCAGCACCCCGGTACGCGTCTCTCTGCTGACCCCTGGGAGACATTTCATTCAAAGAGAAGATTTGACAACAGCTTTGTTGTCCTGCTGATTTGGAATGAAAGTTGTGATTGTCACCACCTGCAGATTTCTTGCGGGTTCGGGCTGGGAGCTCCCGAGGGTTTCTGCCCCAGCCCAAAGAGCACGCCCAGGAGCAGTTTCAACTCCTGCCACTCTCCAGACACGGAGGAGGCCACCGACCTGGTAGCTGCTCTCCGTCAGAAGATGGAAGCTCTGTCCTGATGTCCCGTGTATGTTCATCCCACCATGTGTCTCTGTCGTCTCCAGGACTCGCTGTCCCCCACCGTCAGCAGCCCCTCCTCCTCTCGCCTCGTCTCACAAATCATCGGAGCTGAGGATGACTACTTTGACTCAGACCAGGAGCAGGTATCTCCTCCAATGTCCACGAGTGAAGGACCAGCTTGTCACATGTCAGGCTGGAAAAACCCACCGTGGTCTCGCTGGTTTCAGACGAACGGCCAGTGTATCCTCTTCAACAACATCGAGCAGCTCAAGTCCCGGCCTGCCCACCTCGCAGCCTTCCTGCATCATGTCATCTCCCAGTTCGACCCCGCCCCCGTGGTGAGTTCGTCTGCGTCACACTGGTGAAAAGGGCCCATCTCTCAGCTCACGGTCAATAATCGGACCCCCCCCACCCCCCCAGCTGTGCTACCTCTACGCTGACCTCTACAAGCAGACCAACTCCAAAGAGACCAGGCGGGTGTTTATGGACCTCCACAGCTTCTTCATCGACCGGGCAGCGGTAAGTTCTCCTCACTCACTGAAGAGGTGGAACAGAGTTCCTGTGTGTGTGAGACCCACTGAGGGGTCCCGCAAAAGCTCCATGGATACGAGAAACAAACCAGCGGTTTGTTGCTCATGTTTCTGGGGGGGGGGGTTACGACCTTACACTGAGGATGATTCCGTTTGGTTCTGACTGATGTTTACTTGTGTTTTATTAACAGCTGACTGATTTGTCTGTTGTAGAATTTGAAAGTTGCTGTTCCTGAATCGGTCTCTGCTGATCTCGGTACGTATCTCATCTCATTCTGCTCCGTATACACCTGTGTCAGCGGGGGTCTTGTATTCGTCTCATGCTGGAGACTTGCCATCAAACGTCTCGGTGACATTTAGCGCTCACGTGAAAACATCTGGTCGTGTTTGTTCAGCGTATGAATCGGTGTGAATGTTTCCAGACCGCCGGCGAACAGAACTGATCCCAGAGGAAATAAACAGACAACATGTCCAGACACTGCAGGACTCTCTGCTCCACGACATCCAGAGGAACCTGGAGGACTTCAGGTGAGGCTCTTCAGCTCGTCTCCTGAGAAGAACGACGCCGCAGACGTTGGAGGAGGACAGTGCTCACCGGCCCCTGTGTCTTCTGCCTGCAGACAGAAGCGCAGTATGGGCCTGACGGTGGCAGAGGGGGAGCTGGCCAGACTGGACCAGGAGCGCGTGAGAGACCGCGTCACTCTGGAGCGTGAGCGCTCGTACGCCGAGAACATCATTACCAAGATAGAAGACATCCTGTGAGTGACACGTCGGGACACGGCTGACGTGAACGCACACTCACACTGTCACCGCTCACACGGCTGTGCCTTCTGTCTTCAGGGTGAGCACGCAGACAGCAGAGGAGGAGAAGTGGTAGGTTCCCCTGGGGCCTCAGCCCCTCAGCCCCCCTGTACCTTCATCGCACACATTTGGGTTGAAGCTTCTGTTTTGTTAATTAACTGTAAAACAAAGAAGTGTGGTGTGTTTGAGCACGTTGTCCATCAACACACGTGAAGGCAGTTTGTCCACGGTCAATATTCAGACGTGTCACTGGTTGGTGAAGCCGTGTGGTCGGACCCCCGATGGTGTGTGTGTGTGTAGCTGTTTGGTGATGGTCAAAGTCCTGACACGGATGAATCCTGTGGTTGTTGTTGAATGTTCTCGTTGTCTTGACTACGATCAGCCAACTCATTGTTCCTCCGGTCGACGTCTGCAGCACTACGATGCAGTACGTCATCTACACATACATGAAGCACCTTGGTGTGAGGGTCAAGGAACCTCGCAGTCTCGAGTCCAAACGGGTCCGGATCAACTTCCTGCCTAAGATCAAGGTATTGGATTTCCGCCATCGTTGTCTCCTGTCTCAGCTACCTGCAGTGACCCGTTGACGTTTCCTCTCACAGAAGAGCATGAAAACAGAAAAGGAGGGGGAAGAGAAGGTGAAGAAACCCAGATTTCCCAGCATCCTCGGACCTCAGCGTCGGCCCAGTCGCATCGAATCGGCATCAGGTGGGTTGAAACGAGTCAACAAAACCTGACCTAACGAGACCTGTTTAAAAGAACACCTCCTTCACCGTTTGCACCCCATCCAGTGGGCAAAGCCCTGGATGGTCGCCCCCGGCCTCAGAAGCAGATGTCCCAGCCGACGCTGGGGGCAAACGAGCACGTGGACGCTGGTCGTTTGAGAGGCAGCCAGTCCAGTGAGGGCTCTGACCTCACCCACCCGTCGTCTGTCTCCACCTCCTCCCCAAACAGCGCCACCTACAGCTCAGACGCCAGCCGAGACACCGAGCCAGGTGAGTGTCCGAGGACGTCCACGGAAAAAGTGTCTGTGAGGGTAGAACGGGACGTTTGGACAAGCTGTCGACCGTTTTTCAGGTGGGACTCCGACCTCGGGTCCCTCCAGGCTGAGTGACGGCGTTCAGACGGACCCTCTCGACGGGTTACCTTACCCTGCTTCGCACTTTGACCTTTACAGCCTGGACCAACTACAAGAGGACGACAGAGAAAGTGACAGGTGGGTTTCAGTCTTGTTGGAGCAGCTGATTTATCACTGACTTGTGTGTCGATGTCGCAGAGCCCACGAGGGAACGCCAAAGGCCACACGGAGGTGAGCTCACGTCTGTCAACGACACGTGGCCCCACCGCAGCGGATGTTGAGCGTGCTGTGTCTTCTCCAGGCTGGAGGGGCTGGGTGCTGCTGATGTCCAGAGCGAGGACGACCAGGGAACAGACTCGGAGCACGACCCCCCGAACTGGCAGCAGCTAGTTGGACGAGAGGTCCTAGCAGGTCTCAGGCCTCACGAAATCAAACGACAGGAAGTCATCAACGGTGAGGGGGCGTGGCTTATCACTGCACCTCATCCTGGGCTGCGTTTCAGCTGAAGGGATCGGTCGTTTGTTCGAGATCTCACTCAGTCTGACTTTGTGTCTTCAGAGTTGTTCTACACAGAGCGGGCACATGTACGGATGCTGAGAGTTCTAGACCTGGTGTTCTACCAGAAACTGTCCAAAGAGGCCATCCTGCCTCCTGCAGACATCAAGAACATCTTCACCAACCTGGAGGAGATTCTGCAGCTGCATGGTGCTGACAGACACAGACACACACACAGACACACACACACACACACACACACACACACACACACACACACACACACACACATTAACTTTCCGTTGGTGTCTCCTTTTGAATTCCAGTTTCAATTCTTGAGCAAATGGCAGCTGTTCGGAAGAGGAATGAGTCTTCAGTAATTGATCAGATAGGAGACGACTTGCTCTCCTGGGTGAGTCAAGTTCTTAAGCTGAAATAGCGTTTCCTCTTTCAAACATTTTTTATATTGAATACATTTCAAGATGACTGATACGGTCGAGGAAACACACACACACACACACACACACGCACACACCCTGTGCTCAGAGACTGAGCTGTTGCTCAAAAATTGCCTTATGGCAAGAAAACAATATCGCCATGAGATTGCTTTTCTCCAACTCGCATCTGTTTATTTTGACAGGTTGTGTGCTCAGGAACGGGGGTTTGTGTATCAGAGGAGGGGTTACTGACTTCGACACTTACAAGAATGATTCACCGTTTAATCCTTAACCCCTGAATTTAAATCCCTGAAGACAAAGCCTGAAGCAGAGAGAAACGGGAGCGGGGGGATAGAACCGGAGAGAGACGCGTCTCAGTAAATGGTCACGTCAAACCTGCCCCAGATTCACATGACAACTCCGCGTCTCCGTATGAGCCGGGGTCCTTTAGCTGTGGGGGGGGGGTCCGGATGTCTGGGCCGTCTTGGTGGGGGACGACGTGTAGCGTGTGAGTCCACGTTCAAACCTACGACGTCTTACGTCTGACCCCCCCCCCTTTTCCTGGGAGTTGCTGCGCCGTGTCGTGTTTAAATACTAGACATCTCCATGGCAACTAGCCCTGACCCACATCGGCTGAGTGACTGATGTGTTCTGTCGGCTCGTGGTTTGGGTGGTTCCAGTTCAGCGGTGGCGAGGAGGAGAAGATCAAACAGGCGGTGGGGATGTTCTGCAGTAACCAGCCCTTTGCTCTGGAGATCATCAAGACCAAGCAGAAGAAAGACTCCCGGTTCACCTCCTTCATCCAGGTAAGGAGACGTCCAGTAGGACAGTGGGGGGCGGTCTCATGCTTCTTTACCTCACCAGGTCTGCCGTGTGTTTTCGCAGGAGGCCCAAAGTAACCGTCAGTGTCGCAGACTCCAGCTCAAAGACATCATTCCCGTCGAGATGCAGAGACTCACCAAATACCCCCTGCTGCTCGACAACATCTCCAAATACACAGGTGCCGTTCTGTTGCCGTAACAACCGGAGCTGCTTTGCTGCACCGATCCCTCGTTTGTTCGTGCATGTCTGCAGCGTACGAGCCATGAGAGATGTGGGGAAGGGTTGATTTAAAATACCTGCAGTGGCATTTGTGTCGTCGAATGATTCCTGTTAACAAGAGAAGTCAAACACCAGGGCTTTGTTACCACGGTAACTTGAATAATACCCAGTTCCCCTCTTGACCTGAATGTTGTAATATCACTGCAAGGTGGGATAAAAAGAAAATAAACCGGTTGAAACGTGCCGACCAGAGTCATTACGGGGTGTTCTGGGTGTGGGGGGGTTGGGGTGCGTGTATGAGCCCCCCTCCTCTGACCTGACGTCATGTCTTCCAGATAACGCAGTGGAGAAGGACAAAGTGAAGCAGGCAGCCGACTGCTGCAGAAAGATCCTCAATCATGTCAACCAGGCTGTGAAAGACTCTGAGGACAAGCAGGTGGGACGTGTTCTCCACCCCCCCACCCCCTCTCTGTTTTATCACTTTGCCTCTTCCTCCCTCTTTCTGCTGCCGTACCCCAGTTTATTTCCTCCCGGCTCCCCAGGCAGTCTCGCTCTCTTTGAACGCGCGTACTCATCCTCTCCCCTCTCTCCTTCCTGCAGAGGTTGGAGGACTATCAGAGAAGGTTGGACCTCTCCTCTCTGAAGCAGACCGACAACCCCATGATCCTGGAGCTGAAGGTGACTGATCAACAACCGGCAGAGAAGTGGAAGAGACTCAAAGCTGACGAGGTCTTGTTCTTTCCTCCTCTCTCTCTCTCTCTCTCTCTCTCAGAATCTGGATCTAACCAAGAAGACTCTGGTCCACGAGGGGCCGCTGTCATGGAAAGTCAACAAGGACAAGACTATTGGTTTGTGATCTAGTAACCCTACTACATATCCTATGTACCCTACTAGAGTCCCAGCAGTCGACTCCGTTGTTTGATGTGTGGGTGCTGACGAGTGGGGTTGTGGTGGTTTCCCCTCAGAGTTGTACACCCTCCTCCTTGAAGACATCCTGGTCCTGCTCCAGAAACAAGACGAGCGTCTCATCCTCAAGTGTCACAGTAAGAACCTGGCAGGCACGGCGGACACCAAACACATCTTCAGCCCCATCATCAAGCTCAGCACGGTGCTGGTCCGCTCCGTGGCCACAGGTCGGTGAACCGCCCGCCTTGATGTCACACTGACCTCCTGACCTCCTGACCTCTTGGTCCACTTCCTCCTCAGACAACAAGTCCTTCTTCGTCCTCTCCATGTCGGACAACGGCGCACAGATCTACGAGCTGATGGCCTCCACCGTGTCCGATCAGAGAACGTGAGGCTTGACCCCCCCCCGGTCACATGACCTCCAGCTGTTGAAGGAAGCTCACGCTGGTTTCGGTCTTTTCCCTTTAAGGTGGCAGCGTCTCATCACCCAGAGAGCTGAAGGCATGGAAGTGAAACCCCACAGCGTCATCCCGTTACCGCAGACAGAGTTAGTGTCTCCACCCTCCGATCACGTCACACGTTTGTGTCCTCGAGTCGCTGCTGACTTGTTCTTCTCCTGCCAGCGGGGAGAGGGACGGTGTGGAGATGATCACAGCCGGCGTCTCCAGGCTCAGTAAAGACCCCGACCGCACGTCCACCGGCAGCACTCAGTCCACAGGTAACAGCGCCCCCTCCCTGCGCCGCGTGGAACAACAACCCTTTGACGTCCCCGACGATAACCGCTACGCTCCGCCGTCAGATAAAGAGAGCAGCCCAGCGGTGAGGAGGGGGCTGCAGAGCGCGCTGCCAGGCAACAACCCCTTCGAGGTGGCGAAGGCGGAGGAGGAAGAGGAGGAGGGTTTTCTGGAGCCAGACCTGCCGTATCCCGCGACCGAGGACGGCCGAGGAGGAGACCCCTCCTCCCTCCTGCCCTCCAGAGCGGACGAGGCGCTGAAGACATGTGAGATGGGGTTGGGTGGACGCCGGGGGTCTGAGGGGGACATGCGATGGAACACGTGTTCTCTGTTTCCGTGCAGTGGCAGCGTTGAAGCAGGTGTTGGTGACTCAGCTCATGTCACAGGAAGCCGGAGAGCGAAGCAAACGCTCCACCGGGGCCCGTCTGCTCCGGACCACCTCGCTGAGGACCCCCGTGGACAAGTGTGCTCGGGTGATGGTCCACAACGGCTCGGAGCGCAAGGACTCCCAGACGGAAGACCCCGCGCAGGACCTGTGCTCGGGGGACACGGGCTTCTTCGACTCTCCCGAGGATTACGGTGTGAACGCGAATCGGCCCACGTCTGACGTGCCCCCCCCCCCCCACCACCCACACACACACACACACACTAACGAGCTCCTGGTCTGCCCCCCTCAGCAGGGTACCTGGTCCTGGAGGGGTACGGCGGCGCGGGGGAGAGCAGCACAGATGACGACATCTTGGCGGCGGCCACAGGGAAGCAGCTGAGCACCGCTCAGGGCTGCGCCGCCGACTCCGGCATCAACCTGCGCTTCTCGGCGGCGTCACACGCCGGCAGCCTCTCCACCTTCAGCAGACAGGTGCTGTCTCACCTGAGGAACCTGCAGGCCATCCTCAACCACCTGAAGGTGATCACGTCTCCGGGACTTCTCAGCACACACACATCTCCTGGCCTCCTCCTGACACTGATGTGTGTGTGTGTGTGTGTGTGTGTGTTTTCCACAGGAGGTTGAATCCAAGTACAACAATCTTCTACGCCAAAGGTCGGGGGGGTCGTCAGCCGACACGGACGCCAGCAAAGGTAGAAGTCGTCGGGCGTTGGCTGCACGTCCACAACACCCGATGTTTTCTGATCATGTCCCTCTCTGCTCCGGCCCAGAGAAGAGATAGTGGACGTCGGCGCCCGAGGGAGGAGCCGCGAGCCGCCGTCTGTCCCACCCCCACTGTCCCGGACCCGGGGGGCGTCGGATTCGTCCTCTGACCGCTGACCGTTTCCTCAGATTCCCCACGGTTGTTGCAGAGAACGAGAGAACGATCGAGCATAAACATTTGAATGAGGTGGGGGGGCCGCTGCCCCGCCCCCTCCTCCGTCAGCAAAGGCAATCAGGGAAGTGGGGGCGCCCCGAAACCAGTTGTCAACACCCATTTCCCCTGAACCCCCTGAAAGAAAGAACTTATACCAAAATGTACAAAGAGATGTGTGTGTTCTCTACATGCGTGTGTATATATACATATATACACACACACACATATACGTATATATATATACATGTGTATGAAACACAGAAACAACAAAAGGAAAAATTTAAGATAATGTATTAAGATTTTTTTTTTTTATCCCAAGATGTATTTATTTTCTTTTGTTTTTTTTAAGACGTGTTTCCTGCGTTGCTTGCATGCTTTGGCCGTGGTGTCCCGGCGCCGGCTGCTTCTCCTGCTTCATCACACGGGGTCCGTGTGAGTGGTCAGCATGTTAGCGTTAGCGTACCCTGATGAACGGCTTGGAATGTTCCAGACTGATGGAGGCCAGAAGGTCAGAGCGATCCTATGTGTGGTGTTAACTAGAATGAAGAGTCGGCCGGCTCTGATCTGGTCCCGTTGCAGTTCTGTCCCGCTCCGTTTTCAGCCCGGGGGCTTTCGCTCTGTCCACCCCCCTCACGTCACGCCTCCTGTGGGGGAGCAGCTGCTGCTTGCTGCTCCCGTTGCTGATCTGACTGCCTGATGTTCTGATGTTCTCCTGAAGTTAGACATGTACGTTCAGTGATCCCGTTGGAAGGTTCTGCAGAAGTTTAATAAATAAACGGTGCCATGACACATGGAAAAGGAAGAGCGGGGTCCTTGTTTCTCCTCCGTGTGTTCTGTGACTTCAAATCCCGTTTGACAGGATTCCGGTCGTCAGCCGGCGGCGCTGATCGTCGGTGGACGTCAAAACTTCAGTCCCGGTAAAATGCTGAAGAGGTGTTTTTTAAAAAAAGTCAAGGACACCTGATGGTTTTTCATGGTGGATGTGTCAGCTGATGGGGGGGTGTCGTTGGTGTGTGTGTGCGCTCCAGGACGTGACCCCAGGTCATGTTCATGGTGACCTAACGCTGTGTCGGGGGGAGTTTGGGCCTCCTGATGACCATCGTTCACATGGACCCGTGCCCTTTGACCTGGATCAGCGTCTCTGTGATGATGGTCAGACGAGGAGCGCTCGCTGGATGAGTCGGGATGAATTGAATGATGCAAAGACCCCGTGTCCGTCGGTGACATCATCCCGTTGACCTCAGAGGAAACGTCCCTCAGCGTCGCCCCGGAGGAGACGGTGGGTGTTTGTAGAGCAGGTTTGATCCTGGACGCTGACGCAGGTGTTGATCTGCTCCAGCAGGTGGCAAACTTCCACCACGCAGAACCCCCCTCCCCTAAAGGAGACCCACCCTGAAAACTGCAGTGAGACCAGCGGTTCAAAGCAGCCAAGCTGCCTTTTGGTTTCCCACAATCCACGGCTGGAAGCCCAGGAAGGGGTCCCTCGTCCCTGACGACCCCCCCGAGGTGGAGGCGCTCGAGCAGTGCTGGTGCTCGCTGCGTCGCGGGGAAGCCGGGCGACGCCTCCTCCTCTCTGCCTGTCACTGTCGGCTGGATGCAGAGAGGTGTGTGTGTGTGTGTGACGTCTGACGTCCAGAATGCAGACAAGGTATGAACTGGGAGGGGGGGGTGTAAGAAACAAGTAGAAGAACAGTAGAGGTGAGGATGAAGAGGAGAGGAGAGTAAGAGACGCCCCCCCCCCTCCCCAAACCCACCAGGATTTTCAAGTTGTGCATCAAAACAGGAAATATTCACCCACGTGTTGTCAGATCCAGATTGGGGGGGTGGGGGTGGGGGTGGGGGTGTGTGTTCCGAGTTGAGCGTTTGATGTGTTTACCTGATGCTGTACGACAAAGCTGCTGCAGCAATATGCTTGTTGCCATGGGGATTAATTTTCTATCCTTAATTCCAAGATAAGGATGCTTGACGAAAGAATTCACCTGTGACAGGAAAAAAACAAAAAAACAAGACCCACTTTCCCCTGGAATGTGTTTGACTTCTCCATTCAGCTGTTCCCAAACAGCTTCGTGGAATTATCAAGTCACCAAATTACGACGCGTCGGACTCAATTCACGCGCTGAACGTGTGAGAGCAGTTTCCTGACCCGGAAGAGTTTCTCATTAAAATGCTAATGTGTCCACAGATGCATCTATTCTCCGCTCTGGTGTTTACTCACACACCGACGTGTCGCTGCATCGCTGTCAACAACTGAATCCAACGCGCCGCCGCCGCCGCCGCTGAACGCCCACCGCCGGTGGTCCTACTCTGAGCTCGAGCAAAGCGCCGCCGCGGACGGGCCTGTTTTTGTTTTTTTTGTTTTTGTCTTTTTATTTTAAATGCATCATTCTTTTTCCGGTAGATTTCCAGTAGTCGTATTAATAGAACAAAAAAAGAAGGCGCTGCTGCCCCCGTCACCACGAGGCCGACCCGACCCGGCCCGGCCCGACCCGGCCCGGCCCGCGCGGCGTCCTGTTTTGTAATTGGAAGGTCACATGTGTGATCCCCGGGTCCATCCGAGGGTACGTCCAGATGAACAATCAGTGAAGCGTCGCGCCGTCAGTGTTGCTGCTCTCCGTTCCGTTCAGCGAGGTTCAATCCGTCAGTGATTTCCACCCGTTTCCGTGCTGAGTCACTGTTTGGTGACTCGACGCTGTAAATCACTGTGCTGCTCATCAGACCGATGTTTGAACGTTACAGCGGAAATAAAGTGAGAAGAACGTACAGTTGGATTCAGTGACTGTTTATGACTTGGGGCCGGGGGGGGGGTTGTCACCGCTCGTCTCCCCCGCCGACGGGACGGATGGGACGTTCCTGTGCATCGAACGTGCATTCGCCCACTTAAACCTAATTTACAACGTCTATTGTCCGTCGCCTGTTTATTAGCAGGCGGAGTGTCGCAGTCAATCAGGAGCGTCCTCAGAGCTCACGGCTGAATTACAACACGCAGCCCAACCCGGGACCTCTGGCCCCCCCGCATTGATTTCCATTGCCGCCCCTCTTCCTCTGCATCGAGCGGAGGCCAATAGCAGATGGATCGGACTGGAGATGGATGTGCTCGCCTCCCTGGAGTAATCTCCGTCCCAGGCCCAGCGACGAGCCAGGAGACGTGGAGGAGGTGGGCGGAGCCGACGCTCGGGGGGGATGAACCGCTGGTTCCAGGTGGTAAAGACCAGGTGGCGCGACAGAGAACGTGTTCAGGAGCGACGAGATGGAGTCACAAGGAACGAGTTTCATGTTTAATCAGCAGATAAATGTCACAAACCGTCCGCACAGATTCCACAGATCATTTTGTGTTTTTTTTTGTCGTTACCTTTGTGCATGGGTTCTCAAAGTGGGGTTTGGGGACCCCTAGTGGCCTGTAAGTACAGTCCAGTGAAGAGGTGAACATGAAGGTTCGTGGTGGAACGTGTGTCAGCAGACGGACGCGTTCCCTGTGGATCAGGGCGTCTGGTCGAAGGTTCTTCATGGACCCGTGGATTTCTCCTGATGCTGCGTCATCAGTGTGTGAGTGAGTGTGAACGGGTGAATAAGCTCCCGATGTCTCATCAGGTTGGTGATCTGACTAATCAGCTTCCTGCGATTGCTCGTGTGCTCCCACCTCCTGGTCGTCATCTGTGTTTCATTTGTTTTTTGCCACCGTTCCCGTCCTGTCCATCCATCCATCATCCATCCATCCATCCATCCATCATCCATCCATCCACCTTCCATCCATCCATCCATCATCCACCCATCCATCCACCATCCATCCATCCATCATCCATCCATCCATCCACCTTCCATCCATCCATCCATCCATCCATCCATCCATCCATCCATCCTTCCATCCATCCATCCATCCATCCATCCTTCCAT
>JBBMJM010000002.1:1809093-1823502 GCA_037832705.1 Centriscus cristatus | reverse complement strand
CTGACTTGATTGCAATTTCTTTTCGCAAGATGATTTATTTAGAGTTTTGTTTATTTATTCACAAGATTATGTATCTGCAGATAGGCTGCAATGCAGAGAGAGGATGTTTAGTTTGAGTAGTTTTAAATCACATATTTCATTACTGGTTTTAACAAGAGATCAGTTTGATTTTTTTTTTTTTTTTTCTGCGCCACTGTTTGTTGTAACCCTCCGCCAAACGTACAGTTCTTCAACCTGCTCAAAAGGAGGAGTTTTTGAGTGTAAGTAGCATGTTTACATGAAGAAATAATGTGGAACATTTCCAGCTTTGGTTGTCAGATGTTTTCACATCGCAGTGGTATGAGTGTTTACCATTGGCCTAGCCGTTACTGTGACTACGCATTCAACCAGTCAGACCACGATTACAGGTGACACGAGTCTGTAACAGTAACCTGTGACTGGGTGGAAATGAGCACCCGTGGGTGCAGATGGGTATAATTTTGTGGACTGACAAAGCATAACTGGTGACGATGTCCAGAGAATGTTTCCGTGTTTCCATGAACTTCTGTACTAACTGTCAGGCTTTGGCCATTGCTGTTCTGTAGCTAGGTGTGAAGACCCTTCCCCATCTCTCCTGTCCAGCCCTAATGCCTCCAATATCCTGCCCCCGTGTGTGTATTGTGTGTTTGTTTTCCCTCCGTGTTCCTCTGCAGATGCATGACGAATCCCTTTGTACGTGTATTAGCAGCATGATCTCCTGTGATGGACACCTATAGGCATATTTATCAGGTCGATCCCCCACAGTGCGTATGCCAAAACATCCGAGGTTCTTTGTGAAATCAATATTAGCATAGGGGAACACACACACACACACATGCATATAGAAATAAACAGGACAGACAGACACACACACACAAGCATAAAGCATTTATGGGTTTGGTGTTGACTGCTTCTTTATTTTATTACGTTTAGGGGCTGAGAAAATATGAGCGTGCCAAGGCTACATTGAGCAGCATCTCAGCCTTCTTTGGTTCTTTGATGTAAAATACTTCTGTGTCTATGTTAGTGTACCTCGTCTCCTCTCCTCCCATTGTGTCTCTGTGATGTTTTCCCTGTGATGATGAAAATTTCTCTCTGCCTGAACCTTTGTAGGGAAATGAAGAGCGAGTTAATACAAGATCATGTGATAGATATATACATTTATTCAATACTGTAATAAATTATTAACTCAAGATATTTAATTTTTTTTAATGAAATGCAAAAAAATAAATGGTCAGAAAAAAAATAGAACATGGCATGATATGTAATGTGTTATTGAAAGAAAGTGAAGGTCTTTATTCATGTGAAGATGACCTTATTTAAATATAGTTTATTTATTTTCAAGGCTAAAATGTGTCAGAGTCATTATTTTTGCAGAAAGTCTATTTTCGTATGCAGCAGCTACACTGCTTCAGGACATTTTATGAATTTCTTGCTGCAGGTTAACCACAAGTTACAAGACCAATCTAATAATCTAATAATACAAAATTACTAAGAAGAAGATATTAGTGACTGTACTTTATTTTCATAAGCCGGAAAAGGTAACGTTGCGACTGTTGAGCCACAGTGCGCATATGCGGATATCACGTGCTTCTTTCGCGTGTGGTTGCTAGCCGTTTTCCCAATGAACCTTTGCAGCAGACATGTGCAAAATTCATTAATGCTCAAAAGATTGGCCATTTAGCTAATTCGTTGCGCAAATCCAATCGGTTCTGTAAAGGTGGAAAAAAACATCTTCTTGTTGGACGGTTGGAGTTTCATCTCTGCTTCGAGGTGAACCAGGCAACGGAAGTGCGGAAGAAGGTAATGCTAGCATTAGCTAGCGCGTGTGTTCGCCATTGTTTATGCGCAGGGCCTTTGGCTTATTCACGGGTGGATCCACGTACATACAGAAGCCAAACTCATAGTATCAATTTGAGTAACTACATAACTGTAGATGCGTCATTCGGGCTGATGCTGCGTTGAGATATTGGAGTTTCGCTTTTGGCGGCGCGTAATGAAGCTAACGGCTCCTCCTCCCTCCCAGTGAACCTGTGCAGTAACTAAAGCGGATACGAATATGTCCGCAGCCGGTGGAAAAATACAACAAAGGAATTACGTAGGACAGTACCAATATTAACAAATCAAAAGTTTCCTTGGTGTAGTTTGTAGAGTATGTGTGTGTATGTGTGCGCGCGCACGCGTGTGCTTAGCGCGGTCCCAATGTTGCGAGGTGGGAAATGTAGGTTTTTCGTGCCATGCCAGTGTCTCAGAATTACCGTATTTTGAAGGAAATTGTCGTACGGGATTTTTTTTATCGCTTTTGTCGATGGGATGTGTGTGAGCGTCGCTGTCCGACGCTCCGAGGTTTGATGCTCGTCTTTAAAGTCGGGGCAGCATTTCCTGTGAAACTTCAAAACTTGCTTTAATGCGCCAAACGTTACGTGGCCGATGACGTATGACAGTAGCTGCTTAGCCTGAGTAACTGGCGTAACCAAACATTCATGAGGGACTCAATTATCATCAGTTTGTCTTTTGGGGGGATTATTGGTAGTACTTAGTCCACAGGACCAAATTAATGTACAACTCCGACAATTATTGTAGACCTGGCAACGACATCCCCAGGTGAACAGACCCCCAAGTGTCTGCACCTGGTGATGATGTAAACCGGCTCCGGACTGGAACAAGTTTATCCAGTAGCATTAGCATTCCGAATAATCAAATTTCTATTGTTTATTTCTTTGTCCACTACAGTGCATGACTACATTACTCCGTTGTTTAATCTACAATGTTGAATTATCCTCTACATTCTTATTATTTCTTTATTTTGTTTTACTCAGTAAGCTGCAGTTGGACGTCCAGGGGGGAAAAAATCCTATATTGTATTGGAAAAGGTTACTTGTAGTCACATACTTATCTCTTTATCTTGCAACAGCCAAGAGATGTCCCACTACTCATCCTCCCGTAGCTCTTCTCGGGCCACGGACTGTAAAGTGTACGTGGGTGACCTGGGGAATGGTGCAGCCAAGGGAGAGCTGGAGCGAGCTTTCAGCTACTACGGCCCACTAAGAAGTGTCTGGGTAGCGAGAAACCCACCTGGTTTTGCCTTTGTGGAGTTTGAGGATCCCCGAGATGCAGAAGATGCTGTGAAGGGCATGGATGGAAAGTGAGTAGGGGCAGTATTAGTTGTTTTAATGAACATGCTCAAACATGATGCCCGTAGCAGGAGTTGGCATCAATTGATTGCTGACAGTGTTCTTTCCCCACAGAGTTCTTTGTGGTTCTCGTGTTCGTGTGGAGCTGTCAACAGGCATGTCCAGGAAGGGCCGTGGGCGTCCCAGCCGGCGCCAATTCGACCCCAATGATCGGTGTTACCAATGTGGTGACCGAGGCCACTACGCTTACGACTGTTACCGTTTCAGCAAGAGAGGTCGTCGCAGCAGGTCGAGGTAGACTCGGGTTTCCAGTTCTCTTACCCTTTCAACGCCCAGTGGGGTTCTTCTCCGCTGCGCTGACTCCGTATCTGAAACATGTGCAGTCGGGAGCAAGTGGGGGATAACTTGTTTCTATTCCAGGTCTCGCTCTCGGTCACGCTCCCGCTCAAGGTCGAGGTCAAGGTCAAGATCAAGGTCCCGCGGACGCCGCTATCGATCTAACTCTCGCAGCCGCAGTCACAGCAGGTACTCTACATTAACTTCTTCAGTTTTTGTAGTTTGTTCTGACAGCCCTCTCACACACACACACACACACACACACTTCAGCTTAAAGGAATAACCCTACATGCATTATGGTCCATGTTGTTTGGTGTTTAAATACTGATTAGTTGAACTGAAATTACCTCATCCCTCGGGCAGATGTTCTTTAAACTCATTATTTACTTTTCCAGGAGCCACCGTCGATCTCCGTCTTATTCCAGACGCAGAAGCAGGTAAGCGTAAACGTTGTCATCGTGGTACTTTTGTTTGTGTGCGCTTGGGGACATATGGTCGATCACGTTGCAGCAACAAAATCCCACTGGTCTGGAAAAACATCCACATATTCCCTCTGCGATCATTACGTGCACTGTGTGCTGACCCGCTTTTGAACGTTGATTGCGAAGTCATGTCAAAAGTATTCTTCGGATGGACGGGGCAGGTGATTACTGCCGTCTTCAGGGACCAATTGAGTCAATGTGCTCTGTGTGTGTGTGTGTGTTCACACTTCAGCTTTAATTAAACCTGATTTATTTCTGTCACTAGGTCTGGTTCTCAAGCTCGTTCCAAGTCCAGGTCTGCAGGAAGAAGGTGCGTTGTGTAATATGTTGCCTTGATTCAGCACAGGCATTAACACCATCTGTCCCGGTGATAAAACGGTCGTTTGTCTTCATATTTATACTGTTGTTATTGTTCTTTGCTATGGTTCAGTTTTGGCAGTAACCCGCAACATGCAAACATTTTATTTTTCTTTCAGTCGTTCCAGATCTCGGTCTCGATCCGGATCTGTTTCCCGAAGGCGTAGCGCTTCTCGATCGCGCTCACGTTCCCACTCGGCCAACCACAAGAGCAGGAACAGGTACGTCCCAATCTGGATGTCCTTGAACTTGTCAGACAGGCTGCTCAGGTGTTTAGTCCAGCCCAGTCAGGAGGGTCATATATGTCCATGGAGTTAGTCAGAGAGGGCTAGGCACGCCATCCCAGGTGGAGGCTGTTGATTAGGTGTCCATGCCGCCACCAAGCGACTGCCACATGGAGAGAAGTGACCAGAGGACCTTCTACCTCAAGCGACTTGGGGCCTTCTGCCCAGAGAAGTATCAATGCTTTGACCTCTCTCACGTGCTCTTTTCTCCTGCTAGCTTAACTAGCCGTTGCAGTGTTTGTGCTGTTTAGTTTTCAATTGGATCTTCATCCTGTCCCGCTTGATGCTGAAAAGAGCACATGAAAGATCGTCTCTGCTCAGCCTGTGAAATGTTCAGTTGCTCTGTACTGTGTCCTATGCTGAGTAAATGTAAGATGACAGAGCAGCAGAGAACATGTGTGTATCAATCTCTATATGTAATATATATGGTTAGATTAGAAGTAGAATTATAAATGATTGAGTTTTTTCTTAAGTTGTTCTTCTCCAGCCTGAATATGGCTAGATCAGGAAAACTCATTTGTTGAGCATATAAGACACCATTGGTGTAACTCAAGCATCTTTGCAGCAGTTTTGTTTATTTTTCATATTTTCTTTAAAGCGTGTGGTGGGAGCTGAGCACTGCACTGACACTGCAGCTGATCCCAGGCCCACGGTCTGCCAGCTGGCGGTGTGTACGTCCTGCGGGAGGGTGACTATGCGCTGACCTGAGATCAGCCTTCGCCTGCAGCTGGTGTTAGACAGCAAGAAAGAGGTCGACCTTCTGACCGAATCCTCCTCACTGTGAATGGGCGACCGTCTGTCCGACCGACGCACAGGCTCAGACGAGATCAGCCCGCGCACTCATAAAGTTGTTCTCCTAGAGTCTTCTAGAGTCTACTAGACGCACCCAGCCAGCCTTCAGATCTACCAGAGGGCCGACCCGCTCAGTTCAGAGCTCGACTACTACGTTTATAACCCAATATCTGCCTACCAGAACCACAGCCTACCAGAGTTCTTCGGCCTCTGTCTTAGCTTCTGAAAATGAGCTGACCAGAGATCGGTCTTCAGGAGCATAGTCATCCGTCCTTCAGTCCTTTCATCCTTCGCTTCTGTGTACTTGTTGTTTCTGCCACTGTCTCCAAAGGTAACCAAAAACAACCCCTGAAGCTCATGTTGATGGTAGAAGCAAATGCACAGGCTTGTTGTACTCTGGCTATCTGGTGGTGTTAGAGCTAAAGCCTTTTACAAGCATGCTCAGAGTGTGAGGTGTGTGTTTGCATGTGTGAGTGAATGAGCGAGTGCAAGGGAGGAAACACTTAGTTTGATTTTTGTACCACCTGTTTATACTGAAAGCATAGTAAGGTAATTGAAATGTGGTCTTTCACAAACTAAAGTATGTTTCTCTTATGTTTTATGTTCAGTTAATGTATTGAACCTGGACAATATTTGTATTACCAAATATTAAAGTTTAACAAAATACTTGTGGCTAATCAGTTGTATCTTGGTGTGAGCGGTCATTCGGGCAGCTTTTTAGTATATAATTGACTACATGTTTGTTTTTTAATTGTTCTTTCATCCTCCCCTATGACAAACTGACGTCTCTTCGTTTCTGTTTCAGTCGTTCCCGTTCAGCAAGTCCTAACCGAAGCCCTACACCAGCAAAGGCTGAGTGAAGGAGAACAGCTGTTCCCCCTCCGCTCTTCCTCTTAGGACACACCGTCAACCCCTTCCTGCCTGTTTTTTCAGCCCAAATAATTTTTTTTACTCCTTGTCAATTCCCAGTCATAAAATATTCAATTTGTCCTCGGTTGTGCGACCTACGATTGTTGCAGCCTTGGTCAGTGTGGCAGACATCGAGCTTCGATAGGAATCCTTTTTGAATGCTGCTGGTTAGAATGTTGTCTTAGATGTCTTAGCTTTGTCAGAAGCAACATCTACTGTATGTTGAAGGAAAAGCTGTGTCAGGCAGTTGGATTTTAAGTGATTTGATACAATAAATTACAAGTGGATGACAAGTGCTGACGTCATGATGCGTTGTGGACATGATTGTTTATCCCCAAACTGGTCAGCCGTTCTTCACCAGTAAGTTATCCCCCCCATGTCCCGCTCCTTTACCAGTTCGATTTGAGTTCAGATCCAGTTTACCAGTCAGCTCGTCATGGCAGAAGAACGTCCTATCCTGCATGCCTTTTTATATGTCAAGTACCGAATGTTTGTTGTTTCTGCCCTGCCCTTTTATAAACCCCCATCAACATCACTGTTAAGCTCAGATTTGTTTTTGTGTGTTTTGATTTTTAATTGTATACAGTGTTTAAGTTCCATTGATGGGCTGCATAATGTTTTTTTCCGGTTTCTGGCTTGTACGGTAAAGACAGTGGCAGTTTTATTTTGGAATAAATCTCTTAAACATGTCACCTTTTTATTCTCATGTTTTAAGTGGTGTCCTTTGATTTGTGTTAAATATTCGGGGGGGGGGGGTTTATGTACATGTGCTGCAATTCTAAAACGAGAAAATGTGTGTGGGGGTGTCCTAGGAAAAGCGTGATGGCAGAATTAATAGAATTGATTTGAAATGATTTTCATTAATTTGATATGTATCTCAGACGAGGCTCCTTTTGGCAGTAAACGCTTATGGGTTCAGGGACTTAAATTGTATGAAAACTGCGTTTGAGTGACGAGTCATCCTCTTCCGGTCTCCTGCTTTCCGATTGGCTGCTGCTCAAGTTACAAATGAAGTGACGCCTATCAGAATACGCCTTGCTTTTCTGGGCGTAAACATCAAAGCGTCGTTTTCTCGACTTTTCCGTCCATTTCACCGGATCGTCACCATCTTCAGTCCTTTTAACAGCGACAACATGGCTACCGCAGCGGGCAGATACTACAGCGAGGAAGGGAGGGCCACGAAAAGGCAGAAAACCGACGGAATGGCCTCGGTGAGTGGATCCGCCGATTAGTTGAACCGAAGAAGGTCTGCGGCCCTTTCGATGCTAATTCAATGAGACTGTCGCCATCCAGGCCAGCGACATCAACGCCCGAAGCGGCTGCGCTTTGCTCGATTTTTGTTAAACTACTCTTTTGTGTGTCTGTGTGGGAGTATTCATGTCACTTCGTCTAACTTTGAATTGCTCGAGTATCTACGTTCAGCTGTTTGGTGCGTTCGTTGTCGCCCGCAGGCGGGTTCCCCCACTGGGCCTCGGCGCAGCCTGAGCCCTTAGCCGGCTTTGTTCTCGGGCCGGTGACGGCGGCTAGCTGCTAGCTAACGACGACGCAATCGACCGGTTTCAAGTTAGCAGCGGATTTGTCGATTATTGAGCCAAACTCAGCCTTCACGAACACATGTTTTCTGCTGTTATACGTTTAAACCACACACACTGTTTGACGAATCCCCCAAGTAATAACATTAGTTAGCTTGAGGTTGTTCCATTTAAAAAAGTCACCACCATCAGAATGGCAAAAGTTAGCTCAGGCAACTATTTTGCATTCCTCCGTTAATTAAGTTTTGATCATTTGAACATTTTCTACGATAAAGGGGTATGAGGATCCTCACAAGACCCTTCCATCGGTGGTGGTGCACGTCAGAGGACTGGTGGATGGTGTCACGGAGGCTGATCTGGTGGAGGCCCTGCAGGAGTTTGGTGCTATCAGGCAAGAAGAGAATATACAGAATTCATGACAAAACGTCTGTTTCCTATGTGTGACTTTCTCTTTATCTCATCTCTAAATATGTATGTTTTGTGCAGTTATGTGGTGGTGATGCCTAAGAAGCGTCAGGCTCTGGTGGAGTACGAGGACATGAATGGATCGTCCACAGCCGTCACCTACGCCGCAGACAACCAGGTTTACATCGCGGGCCACCCAGCTTTCATCAACTACTCCACGAGCCAGAAGATTTCCAGACCAGGAGACTCGGACGATGCTAGAAGCGTCAACAACGTTCTGCTGCTCACCATCATGAATCCCATATACCCAATCACCACGGTAACTGAACCTTGACGACAGGGCTAATTATTTATAAACAGAGAGAATCAGACAACCCACAACACATTTGAACATGCTTTTTAACTTTGTACAATTTCCAAAGGACGTTCTCTACACTATCTGCAACAACTGCGGCCCCGTCCAGAGAATCGTCATCTTCAGGAAGAATGGTGTCCAGGCGATGGTTGAATATCCTTTTCTACTGAGCTTTGGGTGTTTGATTCCGATCAGATTAACTCAACTGATTTTTAACGTCAGGGATGTGTCCCGTATGTCTGTTCATTCTCTGACAAACACGTTGTGTTGTAAACCCACTGCGGTGTCTGTGTGGGAAGTGTCAATGACGGGCCTTTGACCTTAACCCCGTCATCACATTTGACTCTGTGCAAAGCGCTCAGCGTGCCAAGGCATCGCTCAACGGCGCCGACATCTACTCTGGCTGCTGCACGCTGAAGATCGAGTACGCCAAGGTACGACTGCAGCTCACGGCCGGTTGTTTGTTCTTACAATAGTTTGTGCCTGTAATAACTATGAACCCCCTCTCCTCAGCCCACCCGCCTGAACGTGTTCAAAAATGACCAGGACACCTGGGACTACACCAACCCCAACCTGGGAGGTCCAGGTAAAACCTGCACTCTGACCCAGTGATACACACAGACTGGCTGTTAGAAAACTGTTTTAGAACCTGTGTGTGTCCCACGGACTAGTGCGATGTCGGTGGTCTGTGAATACTTGAGCCAACACACGGTGTAAAAGTACAATGTTGTGGTGGGAACGGCAGGAAGACATCGGCAGAAAGAAAGATGACCGGGGGGGGCACTCGCAGCGTACGCAGGCTGCTCCGGGTGTCGTGGTGTTAATCTGACTTTAGTTCCTGGACTCGTGGAACCAACCTGCTTGTGAGCCGACGCGGTCATGATTTCCCAACCCTTGTTCTGTCCACACCACAGTTACGAAAACACAACCCCGTTTGGGTGTGTGACGTGTAATTCCTTTTTTTCCCGGCCGTGTCTCTTCCTGCCGTCCCTACCCTACAGTTGTGGCTTTAAAGGAACACAGAGAAACATTTAACATTTCATCGTCACCGACACTGATCCTGGTCCTTTCCACTGTCTGCTGTTTGGTCGTGGTCACTGACCTCTGACCGCCGAAGACGGTGATTTATACCGTGGGAACATGGGAATCGACCAGCATCAGGCGTCCTGTTACCTGCGATCACACGATGTGTAACCACTTACTTCCTCCATGTTAAAAAAAGAGTCTCAGCGCATGCAAAAGTGCTGAAAAGATTTGAGCCTGGAGGGCGAGGCAGACACATGCTGACACCACCACCTCTCATCAACAACCATCTCCAGTACCCACGTCTTCAACTCTCACACAGAGGGCTCCACGTCCCGCTCAGATACAAGGGGACAGCCGTCAAGACACCACCTATTCCAACATGAAGACGTAGGACTGATAAACTACTCATTTCAACACCTGAGCCACGATGACAGCGCACACCTAGAGCTCGGTGGAGTTTGGGCACTGAGCTACGCTTGGTCCCGCCCCCTCTCACCCGACACATTGAAGCAGGCCAAAGCTACAACAGCCGTCGACACCAAATGGAGACTGAAACGACAGAAGACACACCCACTGCATCAGAGCCAGAGACACACATCCCTCCGACACCACCCAGTCAGCCAAGACCTCCTCCCACCTCCAGTGTTTCGGGCTGCTCTTGCTGACACACACCATTTGGGCAACACACTCTCCGACACTCGCTGATGCTGCACCGACCCATCCGCTAGACGCCTCACACCCTCGCATCGAGCTGTAGCCAGTCACACCGGAGTCAGGACGAGACAACTGATGAAGACGAGACACTGCTGACAACACCACCAGCACACTCAGGCCCCGTTTTGGTTTTACCCCCTAATGTGTTTCCTCCCCCATGGAACTCAGCTCCTCTCTTGCTCTTTCTCCTCCTTTCCTCCTCCTCTTCTTACCTCATGCATCCCTGTTTAGCTGTCCCATTTTTTTTTCAACTTTTTTTTTTTTGAGTGCCGCTTTTTTGTTTTAATATTTGAACGTCTCTAGAACCTGTGTAACGCCTTCCATGTGATGCAGGTGTGGCTATTTGCGGCTAAGAAGAGCCAGCATCCCAACTGAAATGTGCTCTATGGCAGCCTCAAGGCCTACCAGTGGGTGCAATGGACTATTCCAAAACGGAACAAAAAGGATGGAAAACAGCCCACCGACCCACCCACCAATGCGCCTTTCAACTTGATAAAACCAGGAATCGATCCTGAGCTGGACAGTGTTTTCCCCAAAAGAGGAAATGGATAGGAGTATGCGATGAAATGAATAGTGGAGAGTGGTGGAACTACTGCAGCAAATGTCTTCTCCCCTCTGTTTGTAAGCAGGCAGTAAGTAAATCGAGACCCTCCTCGGGGAACACAGCACCACATGCCTCCAAAAGTCCAGCACCCAACATTGCCACACCAGACTGACATTACTTCCATTTTTCTCCAGACAGGCTGAGTCTTTCTGGAAGACTGATAGTTGTGCTTCTGTGCTTCTCGTCACGAAAACCTTCCGTGTGTCCGTCCCTCATGTCTTGTCGATCCCTCTGTTGGCAGCTTACAGGAATCCTGTGTGGTTGCCCTGATTTTGTGATGTTTTTTTTATTTTTATTCAAGGAAGTAAATAGTTTTGAAAGGAGGGAACGTGTCTGAATGTTCCTCCTCCTATTTCAGACTTGCGTCTTCCATCCACTAGGTGCTGGGGTGCAAAAAATGTACTCTTGAAATTTTCCTTGTCACTATTTTGTAGCCTATTTTTCCCACCTGCAGGGGTAAAAAAAAAAAACACCTGTAAAGTTAATCTTGTCTCGTCGCACTGCGTTCTCCCCAGTATCCAACGGCTAGTTTGACATGTGCCCCGGAGAAACGCACGTTTGTTTTAAATGAGATTGTTGTTGTTTACCTCAACAGACGGCGACGCAGATGGAAATGGGAGCAGTGCAGGTGGGTGTGACCTTATGACCTTTTGTCATACTCTCTCAACATTAGAATTCCATCTGTATTTGATAGATGATTGTTTCAAACTCTGGTGTCACCGTTTCAACACTCTGTATCCAACACTTGTCAACGTCTTGTACTTTTTTTCTCCCCGTGTGTAATTATAAATCGTCTCTCCTCAGAGGATGGGAACACCAACCCAAACAAGCGCCAGAGACAACCTGCTCTGCTGGGCGACCACCCCCCGGAGTACGGTAAGACGCCACGTTTCTGCAGCAAGGACAGTGTGTCCACCCTATATGATGACATCATATCACATCACCTTTCCTTAGCCCTCATGCCAACTGGCTAACAGATACAATGGTGTCTCATCGTGTTGAATGGGATGTGTCTCTTCTTCGTCTTGTTGTTCCATAGACATTCTCCATCTACATCCTGTTTTTCCATCCCATGCTTCATGTCGTCTTTCCCAATGTTCTGTGTCGGTGTTACAGCGCCACCTACAGGCCTGGAGTACCTACTACAGCGGAGTCACTGTATTTGTGTGGACATGTGTTTTGTGTATCTCATTTAAATATCTGTTCTATTGGAAAGGAGGTGGTTACCATGGTTACGATGACAGCTATGGGTCCCCACCCTACGAGGGTCGCCGCATGGGCCCACCAATGAGAGGGCGCGGAGGAAGAAGCTATGGGCCGGGATACGGACCTCCTCCCCCTCCTCCTGGCGAGTACGGCGCCCACGCAGACTCTCCGGTGGTCATGGTGTACGGACTGGAGCCGGTCAAAATGAACGCCGACCGTGTCTTCAACATCTTCTGCCTCTACGGCAACGTCGAGCGGGTCAGTAGCACCGGTCTGGTCTTTTCCCCGTCAGCAGCAGCTGTGGAGCTTCGTTTGTAAAAAATCCTATTGACACAAATCCTTCTGACTGGAACTGGAACAAACTGTTGGTGGCAGGTGAAGTTCATGAAGAGTAAACCCGGGGCAGCCATGGTGGAAATGGGCGACTGCTACGCCGTGGACCGCGCCATCACCCATCTCAACAACAATTTCCTCTTTGGGCAGAAGCTCAATGTGTGGTGAGTGTCTCCCCCCACTCCCCCTGTGCCTCAGTAAACCTCCGGTAGGTCCTGACACGCTCCCTCCCCTGCAGCGTGTCCAAGCAGCAGGCCATCGTACCCGGTCAGTGCTACGAGCTGGACGACGGCTCCAGCAGCTACAAGGACTTCCACGGCTCCAGGAACAACCGCTTCACCTCGCCGGAGCAGGCGGCCAAGAACCGCATCCAGCACCCCAGCAACGTGCTGCACTTCTTCAACGCCCCGCCGGACGTCACGCCGGAGATTTTCTCTCAGGTTTGGAGAACTACGGATAAATCATGTGATATGTCTTCATGAACCTTTATTTTGATCAGTTTAATTCAGAAAGTGTTCAGTAGTCGTCTGATAAACTTTAAATCCCTAAATGTTCCTCTTTTCTGTCGTTCTGCAGCTCTGTGAGGAGATCAGTGTAAAGAACCCTGTAAATGTCAAGATGTTCACTGGAAAGAGTGAGTGTTCCTCTTCTAGTTCCACATGGTGATTGTGAAAACACACTGAGCTGTAACCCCCCCCCCTCCCGTTGATCAGGTGGAGCGGCTCCGAGCGACCGCAGCGCCTCAGGCCTGCTGGAGTGGGAGTCCATCAACGACGCCATGGAGGCTCTGGCCATGATGAACCACTACCAGATGAAGAACGCAAGTATGAGGCCACTCACTGAAACCCACACGTACCTCCACGTTTTAAACCGGAGTTCATCTCCTGTTCATCACTTGGACACTTTGTCATTTAATTGTCCTTTTAAAATAGGTAACATTTTAGATTCACAGTATGTGGTCAGTTTATCCAAATATCCCCTATTTGGACATTGCTTCTGTTGTCGTCTGAGATGAGAAGAGCCACAGATCACTGACGTGATCGCCAGTCAACACGTCATAAGTCAGAGTGAGCTCCGGAGAGAGCTGCAGCTCTTTGCGGAAATCCTTTGGTCAGATCAATGTTGGTTTCATAAAGTAAATCCAATGATTAGCTGCTACTCTAGTTTGTGTGAATGTAAAGTTTGATACTTGGACAGAGCAGCGCTGACACCGGGGCAATGTGTCGCTCCCGAGCTAAAACCAATCCCAGCCCTCTCGGTCGGCCTCCAAACATCGTTAAACTTTTTTGGACCGCTGTCGTTTTGATGCAGTGGTCTGATTCAAGCTTTAAAGATGATGTACAACCAGGAAGACGTCGGTCGAGGCAACACAGAGTTTCATTCAACAGAGTGTTCAATGCTCCTAATTTGTGCTCTCTCTCTCTCTCTCTCTCTCTCTCTCTGTTCGTAGCTGGTCCCTACCCGTACACCCTCAAACTATGTTTCTCCACCGTTCAGCACGCCAACTGAGCAGATCTCCCCTCTGGAAGACCACCATAGATCCTCCATTCCCATGTTAACATGTACAGAGACCACAACTGCTTTTGACATCACCTAAGGAAATTGAAAAAAAAAAAAAGAAAAAACACTCAGCGAATTTGAAGCCGAACGGGCAAACATGTTATAATTGGAATATTAACTAGTAAAATGCTAACAAACATTTCACATTTTTATATTTATGCCCAAAGTGTGTGGAGTATCAGTACCTGTCTTTTTGTATTTAGTTTTCCTTTTTGCCTATTGCTTTAACAGCTTGACAGAGTCTATTTGAGAGGTTTCTGCTCACTTGGGACAAGTGGACAACATGATTTTTGTATAAGTTGTCTTTTGGAAATTTTATTACAGCTTACTTTGTTCTTTGTATTGTTTTAATTGCTGCCTGT
>JBBMJM010000002.1:1731071-1744093 GCA_037832705.1 Centriscus cristatus | reverse complement strand
CACACACACACACACACACACACACAAACACACACACACACACACACACTGTGCTGCAGTGGTTGGATGACAGCTCTCCGTCGTCCTCAGGTCACCCCTTCATCATGACTGTGGGCTGCGTTGCTGGAGACGAGGAGTCTTACGAGGTCTTCAAGGATCTGCTGGACCCCGTCATCTCCGATCGTCATGGCGGATACAAACCCACCGACAAGCACAAGACCGACCTGAACTTCGAGAACCTGAAGGTGAGAAGACGGGACACTGAATGAAACAACAACAACAACAATGAACTCCATGGTTACATACAATGATGTTCCATAACTTACTTGCATAATTTTTTTTGAGACAAACGTTTTCTAAAATATTATATTTAATAATCGTGGTTCAACAAACCACCGAGAACCTTCATTCAACATTTAGCTCCAGTACTTAGATGAAGTCACTGATATTTCAAACATGGGAATGTTCCCAATGCTGTCGTTCATGTCTTCGTTGTCTTCTTCAGGGTGGTGATGACCTGGACCCCAACTACGTGCTGTCCAGCCGCGTCCGTACCGGCCGCAGTATCAAGGGCTTCACCCTGCCCCCCCACAACAGCCGTGGCGAGCGCAGAGCCATCGAGAAGCTGTCCATCGAAGGTGACACGTCGCCCACTCGTCACTCTGAAAATACTTTATAGCTTGTCTTCATCCTCCTCTTTCTCCTCCTCCTCCTCAGCTCTCTCCAGCCTGGAGGGTGAGTTCAAGGGGAAGTACTACCCCCTGACCGGCATGACCGAGGCCGAGCAGGACCAGCTGATCAACGACCATTTCCTGTTCGACAAGCCCGTGTCCCCACTGCTGACCTGTGCCGGCATGGCCCGCGACTGGCCTGACGGCAGAGGCATCTGGTGAGTCTGCCCCCTGGTGGCTGACTGATGCTCTTGTCTTGTAATTAAGTTATTAATTAAGTTATAAATGAAGTTGGGTCAGATGATCGAAACAGCAGCTCTTCGACGTTTTTCCTTGATTTGAGACGGGATTTGAGACGGGTTTTTTTCTTCCCACAGGCACAACGACAACAAGACCTTCCTGGTGTGGGTGAACGAGGAGGATCACCTGCGCGTCATCTCCATGCAGAAGGGAGGCAACATGAAGGAGGTCTTCAGACGCTTCTGCGTCGGCCTGCAGAAGGTGACGCAGAAACACACTGATACACAAATTTGTCATGTTCAGTTCATATCAGTGGGACTTCTTCAGCGTTATAAAAGACAGATGCTAAGCAGTAAAAGAACGAGAAGAAGCTTTGTTTTGAGATCCAAAAATCCATCGAGTTGTCATGTTTCCCCTGTTCAGATTGAGGAGATCTTCAAGAAGCACAACCATGGCTTCATGTGGAACGAGCATCTGGGCTACATCCTGACCTGCCCCTCCAACCTGGGCACCGGTCTGCGTGGTGGCGTGCACGTCAAGCTGCCCAAGCTCAGCACACATGCCAAGTTTGAGGAGATCCTGACCAGGCTGCGTCTGCAGAAGCGTGGCACAGGTACTGACTGAAAGGAAGCTCCTCACAGACTCACGTCATGTGACCACGTCCTGCGGGACAGGTCCTAGCTGCCTGAGCAGATGAGCCAGGACGGTGAAGGACTTTTTTTCCCCTCATTTCAGTTGAACTGATAAACTGAACTGAAACATGAAGCGTTTAGATTGTTTGAATTGAGTTTTCACTCCTAGTGAAACCCGGTTAGCACCAGTGTTTGACGGGGTGATGGTGTCACCCACGTTTGAGTGAAATCATGCTTGAAGTCTCTTCAACTGCTGATGTTTGGCTGATGAATGTCAGGAACGTTCACATGTACTCCTCCTCCTCCTCCTCCTCCAGGTGGAGTGGACACAGCCTCCGTGGGTGGCGTGTTCGACATCTCCAACGCTGACCGTCTGGGCTCCTCTGAGGTGTACCAGGTCCAGCTGGTGGTTGATGGAGTCAAGCTCATGGTGGAGATGGAGAAGAAGCTTGAGAAGGGAGAATCCATCGACGGCATGATCCCCGCCCAGAAGTAAACGACTGAAAGACTGTCTTTATTTTTTTAAAGGACAAAAAAATGAACGGGTAGCCTGACCGTCAAGTCATGTGACTGGTTTCCTCTCTCGGCAAAGTTCTCTCTCCATCATTAAGACACTCCACTTGTCCTTCTGCTCCTTCCTTCCCTGGCTCCTTCTCTCTCCTGCCCTTGTCACTCTCTCTTCCTGTTCATCTGTCACATCCTGGGATCAATCCATGCAGTCGGGCCTCGGCTGTGTAACTGCACCAAGAGAAATGGATCTTTTTGGGTTGTAAATTATCAGTAATTAAACAATGCCCCATGTAAAAATCTAATGGTCATGTTTGTCTTTTTTAAGCATTTAAAAATTTTAATAAAAAAATATATTTTATTAAAATATAATTGTGGGTAATATTTGACATTAAGAATTAACATTAGTAAAACGTATCTAAAGTAAAGTATAAAGTACAAGTTTTATAAATATTAGATATTTACTAAAATGAAATAACTTTATAAAATATATTATATCTAATACATGTAATAATAGAATAATTAGAAACAATTACTAAAGAAATTTCGTTATTCATGTATTTATTTGTAAAAAATCTCAGAAAAAAATATAATTGTAAAAAAAAAGGAATTTAATTTATTTTGTGGCAATGCACGTTATGTATAACTCTCAGATGATAGTGACACAGAAACCACAGAAAGAAAATACAAGGCCAGTTATCTTATGAGTAACTGTTGTTGTCCCTGACCTGTTGGGGTTACAGTATGTACATCTGGACACTGGAGACATAATCTGACATTCCACTGTCAGTGAATTGACAGTTGATCACGTTAACAACAACACGTGTTGTTCACCGCGTTGACTTGGAGCAGAAATAAAGGACATTAGATATAAAACAGGTTGAAAGTCTTTATTTCTCTGTCACATTATTTGCTAAGAGACATGCAGGACTGCAGGTCCACCGCTTCCGTCATAAATTAAAAGCCCATAAATTAAGTCTTGTTGAACAGCGATGGCTTCAAACACACTAGACGACAGAGATGTGGCCTTGACGCTCGGCCGCACAGTAACAAGGACGATGGGTTCGTTTAGTAACTGAAAAAAAAAAATCAGAAGAGGAAAGAGACCAACTGTAGCTTCACATTTTCAGACAGTGACGTCACATCCAACTGACGGCAGCCGAACATTCAACGTTTGTTTTTCGTGAAATCGTTTTTTGTTAAAAAAAAAACAAAAACAGAAGTCCTAACTGCTAGGGAAAATACTTTGGAGAAGTTTGGAGACACGCGAGGTTCATGCAGCAGCTGACAAGATGTTTGAATTCTTCTAGAACTTTCCGTTTAAATCATGTTCAAACAGCTCCAGGACTCTGATCGGCTCACAGTCCAACAGCGGAGGAGACGTTAGTTTCTCCCAGTCACGGGAAAAGGAAACATTTGAACTGCGACTTAATCATCTTCTACCTGTGACTGGACGCGAGTGCTGAAAATAAACTAAAATGAAAATAACACGTGCAGTGTCTCATTGACTCACGTCGGAAGGGTTTAAGTCTTTAAAACAATGAGCTTTGTTTAAAAAAAACAACAACAACAAAAACAATTAGAAACACTGTCGGTTCAGTGCAATAAAATGCAGAAAGTGCTCCATGATTTACCAAAACAAACGAGTGATTTCTTATAAGATGGAACAAAGGAGCCAAAGTGACCCCGACTGACCCCGAGAGAGGAAGCTGAGACCCTGAATGTGAAGCAGCAGCTGAAGGGAGGAAACAGGAATGGGAGCAGCTGTTTGCTCCACATTTGTCCTTCAACCCTTCAACATCTACGCTACAAGTACCGTAACTATGCAACGATTAGCAGTATCAGAAAACGTTTTAATGGTTCCTGAAACTTTGGCTGCACTTCCATTGCTGTCATTACGGTAATGACCAACAGAGTGAATGGGATGACAGCAACATGGCTGTTCTCTCCTCCCTGTTGGACCTTTTCTCCTCCTAATGGGCACAAATTCACATAATTAAGTAGAGGAAGGCAGCAGCAGGGGTTGAACATACAACAAAGTGAAACCCCGCAGCAATCGGCCGCAGCGCCAGAAGAAACAGAGCCGACCACTCTGACAGCCGCGGGCCTAGAACCAGGAGATATGTGCTGAGAGACGAGTGGCGTGATGTTTTCTTCTGCTTCATTTCAATCATGAAACCTGGAGCTAAGGATGGAGGAATGAGGCGCTGCTTTAAAGGAGCTGTGAAATCAGGAGGGGGGTACTCGGGGAACGGGGGTCTTTGTTTCCTTTTGTTTGGTATTTACCATGTTTGTAATGTTTATAAAAGAACTAAAAAAAACATTGAAAAAAACGAAAAAATATATTTGATGTTCAATTGAAGTTGTGATAAATATGGATCTTGATCAGAAACTGACTTGATTCCAAAAATACAAACTTGATGGGACAGATTTTTCTTTTCAACTCAAACTTGAGAAGTTGTGTTTTCTTGTTAATAATAGACGCTGAGTGTGAAACAGATGTCGGTGCCGAGAGCAGATGGACAGAATTCAAATCCCAACTAAGCAGTGCAGTTCGTCCATGACCTTCACTGCATCTCACGCAAGGTTTCTGCACAGCGCCCTCTTGAGGCCGGAGGTGCGAACATGTCCTTGCTTCTAAAATATGCGGGCTGCTTCTGCCCGTTCATAAACAAAAACAATGAAAACACAAAATAGCAGCTCGTTAAAGAGGAACGACGACAAAAAGGGAATTATGAGGACATGAAGTTGTCGATCACCAGCGCGCAGTAACACCACTCACCGCTCTCACCAGCCACACAAAAACTAAAGACAAACATGATGACATAAAATCAAAGTATGTGGTATGTCCTACGTGAAACAGCTCTAAGGTCAAAGGTCGTCCATCCACGTCTGTGCTTCAGTCAGTGTGGCTTTGACTGGCGGTACCAGAGGTCGAGGGCCTTTGGCCGAGGTGGGGCATCTTCCACAATGGAGGAGGAGGAGGAGCTGGGTTCTTCCTCCTCCTCCTCACCAGCCACCTGCCTTCCCTCACGGGGCCCCACCTCCTGTCGCCCTCAGAGCTCCAGCTCTTTGGACACTTTGGTGGCGATGTCTCTGAAGGCTAACGGCGCCCCCCACAGGCGCTTGAACCTCACACCGCTGCTCTGGCCCAGTCCGCTGGGCAGCTGACACACCTCGGCCTCGAAGGCCACGCGGGCGCCGGCTGCCCCGTGGGTGCAGGACAGGAGGAACGGCCCCGCCAGGTGCACCTGGCAGCCGCAGCCTTGTGCTGCCTCCCGCAGCGCCAGCACCACCTCCGCCGGGTCGCGGGGGCTCCGCACCCTCACATCCCAGCCGCATCGGGGGGTCCGGGGCTCGGCCGCTTTCTGATGCCCAGGTAGATGGCGACTGAAGGGGGGTGGAACAGCAAACATAAGAAACGAGGAGGATGTGAATGAATCAGGTGAATGAATGAAACATGATGATGATGAGTGTGTGTGTGTGTGTGTGTGTGGAGAAAGGGGGGGGACATGAAAGAGAGAAAAGGAGTACAGTGTGATTTGGATGTTTCCACACGACCAATGTCACAAACTAAAGGAAAACTACTTCCTGTCCTACTCAGTGTTTGGTCACATGATGTCGAGCTGGGACTGAAAACATGTTCACACCAGTTTACTGCCAACAACACCGCGTGCACCGGATCTATCGGACCGCATAGCACGTGTTCCAGCGTCACTCACAGGGAGGGGGGGAAGGGGGGGTTAATTCCTGGTCATCAGTTTAATGATAGTGTTTTATCTCCTGTCGGTGTGTTTGTGCTCCAGTGTTTCCTCCTTTTCGACCATTTTCTTTGTTTGCTAATGGAAGTTTTCTATTATTCAGTTTAGTAATGGTTTTCTATTACTTGTTCGAAATCAAATCGAATCGAATCGAATCAAATCGAATCACTGGACATGAGAGAGGATGAAGGGTGAACAATCCGATCTAATGGGATCATCTGTCACAAGGACACACACACACAGCTAACGTTAGCCTGCTGCTCGTTTACCTGCTGGTTTGAACCTGAGACAGGTCTGCGGCAGCTGACGCCGAAACGGACAGCAGCTGGTCAGCTGAGCGGCAGAGCGACACACACACACACACACACACAGTGTATGATGATGTATACACAAGTACACTAGCAGCGGTTCACTGCCTCATTCCATTGTGTGACGTCTTTAATGTAGACAACGACTTCTGAGGATTAAAGGAGGATTCCTACGACCTGAACAACACCTATGTGTTACACTTTGGACCCATCACAACATCCACTTCTTTTGCGCAGGACCGAGGATGTAACATACAATACTCGGTGTAGGACTTTGCGTTCTTTACCAGACCTTGCAGGCACATCACTTCCTGAATGACCGCAGGCATCTGACAGGAAGTCTGTGTCGTCAACACACAGTGAAAAATCAAATGAAAATAAAAAAGACTGTAGCAACCCCGTGTGCGCCGTCATACAAAGATTGATTCCAGCGGATGAATGGCGCTGTGCTGTGCCTGCAGAGATCTTCACGTTTTGCTAAGTGCTGATGCTTTTGTTGCATATCAGTAACTCCTGTTATTGCAGACGGACACAGACGATGTTACGCTCTGGACATGTCTGAATTGTAGTAGTAGTGATGGAAAGCTGGAAACGTGTCAAAATGAACTGTAGAACAAAATAAAATGAAATTAAAAACAATGATATAATAGTAAATACATAAATGAAATTTGTACTCACCTTGTGACCGGAGATCTGCTGATTCTCTCAGGTTCGTCTGTGACCCTCAAGTAGAAGACAAAAGCGTCCGTTAGGAATCAATCAGCCAATTAAAAACCCCTCCCTCCACTCCCTACGTAAGGACGCCAATAAGCCACAGTGCCTCGTCTACCAACCCACCAATCACGACACAGAACACCACAGCTCATGGTCAAACCACAGACGTGTCCATGTCGGAACACAGATGGATATGAAACGACATGACACTGGTGGACGGATGAGGAGGCTCCACTCACACACATACACATCAATTCATTTTAATTTTGTCTGTGTGATGCTTGTTTGTTACTGCAGAGACAGATGGAAAACATTGAATTCTTATTCATTGTCTTGATTTCCTGACGTTTGTAAAACCTGTTCAGACTCAGGACCCATGCTGCTAATATTCTTCCTCACATTTGGCAGGAAACAGGGTCATCACTACATTTAATGTCTGTTTTGAAGTGAAGGGCGTTTAGAAAAATGTGAACTCCACCCAACACGTGTGAAGCGCTGCTCTCTCGCAGTCACCAGGGGGCACTGCTGCCATTTTCTGCTTCTCTGTGTGTTCCCGGAAGAAGCAGCAGAAAGATTTCATGGACATACTATACATATTTCTTTTAAAACATCTAATGTGACACCAGCGCCTCAGTCCTCTGAAATACACTTTAGTGGAATTTTTTTAAAAAAATCAGTTTGTGTCTCAGCTGAGAATCATTTTTCAAATGTCAGAGATCCCTGATGAACCGTGTTACTGGAATGTGTGAGAGATCCCGAGTGAATCTGCCCAAAGAATGATCCCGTTCACCGTTGGAACTCATCAAACTCAACCTTCTTGTGTGGTAAAAGTCAGCACACTTCCACCCGAGGAGAGAGGCTCTAAGTCCAGAGAGAAACAGAACAAAAGAGGGAGAGGAGAGAAGAAAGAGACAGAGCGGAAGGAGCCCGCAGCAGAACAGAACAATCGGCTTACATCTCCAGGGAGGACTGTGGAAGATCCCTGTTTCAGAGAGACGGATAAATCCCCGTTACATAACTAATCCTGATCTAAAACAGCCATGACGCCGGGTCAGCGACGAGAGCGAGCTGAGACTCCTCAGCAGCATCTGCTGCTGCAGACGTCTCACAAACCGTGGCCCACGCACCAACCGACGCACATGACATAAACCTAGTCGTCGGATTCATTGGTCGTCAAACGTTAACTTCCAACCAGACCATTTAAGCTGTGGTATTCCCTCCTGGGCGGTGTTACACCCTGGATGTTTCATTGAATGAGCCTGCGGTGAACTTTAAATCCCTGAAACGATCCACATGGCATTTTTCAACCCAAACTCATAATTGACGAGCAACTTCCTGTTATCCTAGCACCAGCAGCGTGCCAGTTTGTTCTTGGCCAAACAGTTTGTCTTTTTGTCTCTTCTCCTCCTTCACAACAGACACAAACCCTGCGGACCCTGTCTGTGAAGGTTCTCCATCATCCAGGTCACGGTGTCTTGCTGGCTTCAATCGTAGGTATCGTAGGTAACTGAATTTCTAGTTTGCTTGATAACGTTTCCCCACTCATCCGAGAAGCTTCTTCAGTTTGAGAACTGAACTGGACTGGTTTGAGAACCCAGCAAGATACGCTGAGGAGGAACACTTGACCCTTCTCCTCCGACCGTATCACTGCCGATACACTGGTGCGAGCTTCAGAACAGATGCAACGATTACTTAAAGCTGACAAGTTGCACCGTCTCTTCTAAACCTGCCTGCAGAGTTTACGGCACCAACAAACATATGGTCTTCATTACATGACTCAGACTGCTGGAACTGGACGCGCGCGCACACACACACACGCACACAGTCATGTGGCAGTTTACTGTGTAACCAGATGTTCAAGTGTAAATAGGTGGGCATGAATAACAGACGGGCTTGAAACGATTCAGATTTTACACAGCTGAACCTTTCAAAGCGTAAAAAAGCGAATCAGTGGGAGATTAGTGATAGTACTGGGGGACATGAGACCGAGCGCAAAGCTGAGTCAGCAGAGATGCAAGCAGCCTGCAGACACACATACAGACAGATGGACAGACGACAGACAGTCATGTGACCGACAGATGCAGGTGTTTCGTCACACTAACATGCTGTTCTGAGGCGGAGCTGTTCTTCAGGAACAAGTTCAAATCAAGTGAACTTGAGCTGCGGAACAAACCTTCAGAATAAATGTTTGTCTCTGTGGGTTTTTCTGTGCAGCTCATGGCAAGGTATGTAAACACAGACTGGATACTGATGGACACCATGAGAGCTTGGAAAAGGTGAAGCCAAACGATCGGGATCTATATAGTGCTCTATCAGACTAAAACGTATAATTCATTCAGTCTAATTATTCCATCAGACTAGTGTTAGAAGCATGTGACCGACAGCAGATGGTGATGATGGTGAGAGGTGAAGAACGAGCATCAGCAGGCAGTCAGACAGACAGACAGACAGACACAGAGACAGACAGTGTCAGACAGACAGACAGACAGTCAGACAGACAGACCGACAGAGACAGACAGAGACAGTCAGAGACAGACAGACAGACACAGTCAGTGACAGACAAACAGACAGACACAGAGACAGACAGTGTCAGACAGAGACAGACAGACAGACAGTCAGAGACAGACAGACAGACAGACACACACGCATACACATAGAGACAGACAGTGTCAGACAGAGACAGACAGACACAGACAGACGGAGACGGACAGACAGACAGTCAGAGACAGACAGACAGACCGACAGACAGACACTCAGCCAGCCAGAAGCAGCCAGAAAACAAGGAAGACTTACTAACTGTTTTTGTCCCCTGTGGGAGGGTGCAGCCCGACATGGATTTGTTTGAGCTCTGACGTTTAGAAGGGTCAAGAGTGACCCTAGGGAAGAGAGAGGGAGAAGAGAAGGAGATATGGAGAGGATGAGAGGAATCGGGGGGGAAACAGAAAAAACAACAGCACAGTCAGAGAGGCATTGAATGAAAGAGAACACGAGCGAGGAGACAGGAAACCGTTCCAGGAACGAGAGGGACAGAAGATAAGTAGGCGGCTGCCAGGAGAAGCGTTAAACGTTAAAGAATCAAAACAACAAACACAAAAGCGATGGAAAGCAGCCGAGAAGAGACATGAGAGAGAGAGAGAGAGAGAGAGAGAGAGCCAGCAGACCTGAGTCTGATAGTTTGTTTCCTCTGCCCACCACCACCCTCTGTGTGTCATCCCTTCACGTTAACGGGGGGGAGCTGAGCAGGATTTGGAGCTGCCAGAGACACGTCCATACAAACACTAGCTACTTACAGTTCTCGCACCTCTCACCTCCACTGGATTGTACCTGACGAGGTTCCCTGCAAGCTGAGCCGATAGCGATGAGGTATCTACAGACCGACGGCCTCTGACTGGTCAGAAAATCGACCGCCATTTTTAAATACCATCAATGGCAATACAGCTGTTCAACCCCCTTCGCATGCTAATTTAATCAACTACATGGTTCTGGTACCAGGCTGGTCATATTCTACCGCAACCTTAACATGATGGGGTTGTCGTAGCACTTACAGAAAGAAACAGGATTTAATATTCATGAAGAAGAAAAAGGAGGACACAGATTAGGACTCGAGACTCAATCTGTGCAGAAACATCTGCCCTGTGCTGATGGACCACAATCTCGTCTTTTTTTGCACACTTGATAAATTAGCATGAGGAAGGAATTAAGAATGGTGGATTTTATCGGTACCCCCGGGACCTTAAAAAAGGACGTCCAAAGGAACCTCAGCAGAGCAGGAACCAGAAAGGGCAAGTACAATCTGTGATAACGATCTTCAGAGTAACAATAACTGTAAGTCCACCCAGCACCAGCAGAAATCATGTGGGACTGACAGATGAACGGTGAATGATGGAGATGACACAGTTGATCTCTGTGTGATTTCAAGCGTGTGTTTGTGTACTGCCCTCAAGTCACTGACGCAGATGTTCCTTCACCCCCAGGCTTATCTCCACGTAGATACCTTTGACTATAATTCCCTCGCACGTGCTCTTATCACAAAGGTAATATGTGGTGCAGCCCGAGCAGGTACCAGGTGCGAGAACTATAAGGTGGAATAACAATGTATTACGTGAGAGAATGTGTTGACAGGCTGGAGAGAACTATCACACTCAGGTTCAGATGAAGAGTGACATGTTCTATGACCTGTTTCAGAGAGAGAAGAGCAGGAGGCAGGTTAGTACCGGTTAGAGAGGAGACTGTGGGAAACGGCCAGAATACAAACAATGATGTTTGACTTCTTCTCACCCTTTGCAAAGCGCCACATCGTATTTTAGAGAAACCTTTGAAATGCACACAACTGATAAAAATGAGAAATCTTTTTCTCCCTAAACCGCAACTAAAAAGGATTCCTCTGCTCCCCCCTCCCCTCTCCTCTTACCTGCGGGTCAGCTTGGAGGTGAGTTTGCTCAGCAGGTTGGAGGTGGCGCGCGTCCTGGCGTGGGGGAGCGGGCTGGCGTCATGGGACGGTGTGGGGGAGGCGGGAGGAGCGTGCGAGGGAGGTCGACGGTCTCGGATCTGCCCTCCGTGGAATGTACTCCTGACTGTGGAGCCCCTGGAGAGCCGCGATGAGGGTGTGGAGGACGAGGTCGACACCCCCGATGCACCGGCGATGCTGTGGGTGGAGGGGGACGCGGGGGGGATCCGGTGAGATAAGGTACTGGAGGGGGAAAGCAAACAGAGAAGGGCAGAGTCAGAATAACTGCTTCCTTTCTTGTCGACCCTTTAACACCAATGGTGTTGCTGCCAGTACATTCACACTAGCAGACTTTGGAGTGCTGTAATTACAAGACTATCTGCGCATCAGAAAATGTCCAACAGCTACTGAAAGCCAAGAAGTTAGAATGGGAAAACGTCCAACGGCTAGGAGAAGGACAACATGTTGATCGGTTTCTGAAAGTTGGCAACGGACAAGTTGCTGTCATTACGGTAATGACTCGCCAGCTTCCAGCAACAGAGTGAATGGGATTACCGTAATGACAGCAACATGGCTGTTGTGAATGTAGTGCTGGGGATTCCATCGACGTTAAAGGGACAAATGAAACAACCTAAACCGCTCCTTCTCCTCGCTCATTCCTCACACTAGGCAAGAAAACCAAGTGACCTGTTCTGCCACTTAGGAAGAAAACGGTTTTACGAAAAAAGATATGGATTTCTGTGCAAATAGTCATGTAATTACGGTACTCCAAGGTATGATAGCATGAATGGGGTCAGTGATAATTGGTAGAGTCATTCACATACAGAACAACATTGTTTGTATTTCTAGGTGGTGCTGCTGAAAGCAGAATGTCTGAGCACGTTGAAAGAGGACAGAGAGCCACCAGTCTTTCCTTTACTCCTGAAAACTGACCCAGAATCACCCCACAGCCCCCCAAGCCCTTCTCTCATTCCCTTCTTTTCATCCAACTCTCTGTCATACCTACACACAGACGCACACCACCCCCCCGCCCAACTCTCCGGCTGGTGGCCTGAGGCTGCTTTCCATAACGCTCTAGATAGCGCGCACACACAGGGGCTTGAGCGGGCCACATCCATTAGACGGGTTAAGTTGGAGCTCTGCCGCTGTGGAGCAGAATCATTTAACGTCAGTGGAACTAGGCAGTTACTGCAGCTCAAAGTGGAGGGAGGAGAGGGCTCCGCTGATGGACGGAGGAGAGACGAGGAGAAGCTGCCTTCAATAAGAGGACAAGTCCACCATCGCCACCATTGTCTATCTGTTTGGATCAGACCTTCTGCTAATGCTTTTCTATGAGGAATCAGTGGTGTTTCAGTTAGAGCTCAGACACAGATTCACAATTACTCTTTGTGTTGTGAAATGAGGTGGATTTGTTTCATTAGAGATTTAGTGAACTTGAAGCAACTGTGGTGGTCCATGGTCCAGAGGTTGTCTCATTTATCCCTTCGCATCGACCGCATCCCCGGCACTACATTCACGCTAGCATATTTTGGAGTACTATACTACAGTATAATCACAATGGCAAATCAATAAATAAGTAATAAATAATAAATAAGTAATAACAGTTGTGTTTGCCTACTCACCTGTTTTCTTTACCGTTCTGCAGCAGACGATCAGTGCCGGATCGGTCCGTGCACACATATGTATTTCTCCGAGTCATGGCGCTGGCCGGGACATTATTCTGGGCACACATACGCACACGC
>JBBMJM010000002.1:1419488-1438321 GCA_037832705.1 Centriscus cristatus | reverse complement strand
TGTGTGTGTGTGTGTGTGTGTGTGTAAACGCGATCCATCCGTCTTCGTCTGTCAGAACATCGTCTGCTTGCCGAGGTTGTTTGTTCTAAACCTGAAAATGCTTCGCGTTCATCCGCCCCCGCACAACCACAGCGGGCGATCCAGTGGGTTGGAGTGAGTTTGAAAACAGCACGCGTCACACCGCTGCTCTTGGTAAATACTTTATATGCAATTTGTTTCTTGATCTTTGCAAACACTGGATAGAAAACACGGAGGGAAACATTTTACAAACATTTAAAGCTTGTCTGAGCTTTTCAGACAGACGTGACAGAGTAATCTACAGCTTTAGAAACATTCAGCACGCACGCACGCACGCACGCACGCACACACACACACACACACACAAACACACTCAGGCTCTCTGGTTATTATTCACAGTCGGCTTTATAACACTGTTTCTGTATCGTATGATGGTTGTCAACTTTATTATTATTATTTTTTTTTTTTTACTTAAAATATCTATGGACACGTATGTGATTTTAGTATTTGGAACGTGATACATTTGTATTTACATGAGCTTATGAAGCGGGACGTGTGTGTACATACAGAATGTCTCCGTGTCATGTTGTCTATTGTTGTGTGTGTGCTGACCAGCACCATCGGATCATTTTGTTGAGTCATTCCATCGATTTCCTCCGACGGTCTTTTCACTCGTGTCCAGTTAGACAAAAGGGGGAAAAAAAAAAAGCAAGGACCTCTGATGTGTTTTAGCCCAACGATGGCCTCCCGTTTGCACCGAGGGACAACGCCAAGGACATGGGGGTGGAGTGAGAGCCTCCTCTGGCTGGCTGCCCCTGGCGCGTCCTGTCGGCTGTGTGATGGCAGGTGGATGAGGTCAGCGGGGGTCAGACGTACCCTCGTACTCACGGTGCCGTGTTCCACGTCATACAGGACCATCGTGTTTGACTGAAAGCTGACGGGGCGACTCCACCCCTTCTCCTCCTTTCGCCCACCTTTCTTTCACACTCATGTAAATCCACACACACACACACACACACACACACACACACAACGTGAGCTGCTACACCTACACGCAAAACATAAGAGGTTGGTACATGGTCGCGCGTACATGTTGGGTTCTGGGTGGGAGGGAAGTGAGGCACATAGTCCGTCTAGGTGTTTTTGTTTTTGGTATCGTCAGAACAGGTGTGTCTCGTTGACGGTGTCCCGGTCCGGCAGCACCTGTGTTCGACCGGACGCCTTCCAGGAACCTTCAAACCGACAGAGACGGAGGTACAAGCTCAGCTCTGTTCACATGAGTAAATATTTGGGGGCGTGGTCTTGGACTAAGGTACCGTGAAGATGTCAAAGTGCTTAAAGGCTTTTCTCCCACATCCACAGACGAGTTACCAAGGTCAAAGGCATCGTATCAGAGGTCCCCACAGTTTTTGGATGGATGTGCTCCGACAGCGTCATGAACTCTGGACTGGGACCTACAGGACCTCTGCTGGGTCCCATGAGTTGGGGTCTGAAGAACAGGCACCAGACTGTCACTGCCCGGATGAAAAAAAGCTTAAAAACCACAAACAGTGTCTCTGCGGCGGGAAATGGGAATGGAAACATCTCGCCAATCTCGTCAGGGCGTTTACGGGCCAAGTTTGTCAGGGTGGTCGCACTCTGCCGTCTCTGGATGTACTGATGTACGGCCCATCTTCTGATCTTCTGACCTCCCTTCACTCCAGAGCTAGCTAACTGATCGTCCTCCATGTGTTTGTGTTCGCAGGGTCGGTTCCAAATTCATAACGGAAATAGAGACAGCGCAGGAGAATGAGAGAGAGCAGGTGATCCGTCCATCCTTCCGGTCACATGGGGTCGGGGGTCGTTTCAGCCGTCGTCGGGGGTCAAATCCTCAGGGGTAGACGAGTCCTCGGCAAAGTCGTCCGACGAGCCGCTCTTGTGGATGCGGCCGTCGCTGCGCATGCTGTGGAAGGTCTTGCGGAAGGCCTCCATCATGGAGTGGGCCAGCTTCTTGGCCTCCAGCTTGCTCTCGCACTCGACGGCGTGGCAGTCCATCTGGAAGGACAGGTCGTCGTTGATCTCCCGGTAGATCCACGCAAATATGTTGGGGCGGACGCTGTGGTCGGCTGTGCAGTAGGCGATCCGCGCCACCTGGTAGGTGTCCATGGTAACTGAGGCCTCGCCGTGCCCATCCAGGTGGTGGAGGCGCACCTGGAAGGGACGGATCTCCAGCAGAGAGCCGCCGGCGGGGCGGGAGCCGTGCTGCTGGGCCGAGGCGCGATGCTCCACCAGGCCGACCACTGCCGACTCTGTGCAGCCGGACAGGAACTGGGTCCCAGAGATGGTCACCTTACCCAGGTAGGTCACCTGCACCAGACAACACACACACACTTAGACTCTCATAGCCACCGACTAACCTTCAGAAAAATAAATCAGTAAAATAAACCCAAGAACAATATGTAAAACAACAAAGGCAGCATGTCAACGAGATTATACATGAAACTGGACCACATCCAACCTATTATTGTCAAGATAAATCCATTTGTTCAATGGGTGAATACTCGCTCCACCTCTGTAGTACTTTGACCGTCCACTAGGGGACTGTCACAGTCACTGGGAGGCAGAAGGACGTGAGAGGTCCAACTCAGGGTTAACCAGGCCTTTGTCTCTGTCCAACTGGGTTTCTAGCTGAGATTGACGGGTTCAAAATGAATTGTTCAAAGAGAGAGGGGGAGAGGAAAAAGTTGGAGCAGATTTTTAATTTCAAACCACCTGGGGCAGTTGTGAATATTAAAACTATGACATTAAAAGGGTTCTGGGTGCTAATCAACGTGTGAACTACAGAATGTTCTGCTGTCATCTCACTGATTTCACGCTCAGTGTACAGCTTTATGTTAATTAACCTCAGAAACCGGGGTGCTCTGTGTCTCTCTGCAGCAGCAGCAGCAGCAGCAGCCGTGATAACGGGCTTTTAATTTTCTGTGGTAATCGCGCTGACACATGCTGAAGGCTGACCGTGTTCCTTCCAAAGTAAAAAAAAGAAAAAAGAGCCCGGTGAATACCATAGTAATGACACTGCATACCAGGAGAGCGATAGACTGAGGAGATGGGGAGGACGGATAAGAGGCCAGAGTTGAGAAGTGAATTAAGTTGTTGATGGGAACGCTGCCAGGTCCACAGCGGTGCAGCAATACTGGCCCACTTGTGTGCTTTCTCTTTACGGCTTCATAAAAATACACAGAGGAGGAGCCTGTGACCAGTCGAAGCCCCCTGTCTGTGTTTACACTGAGGCAGAGGGAAAACACGCCACAGACATGTTAAGATGTGACTGGCAATTAAGGACATCTAGTTCCTTGAATTATGTTATTGTACATGATAAATATTCCACAACAGTGAAGCCAGTGCACGTCGGCCCAGTATCAATCACAGTGTTCCCTCGGGAGATATTACAAATCTCTAATCAGCTCTTCTGGAGACGTACGTTTTATTATTTCATGTCGGAGTGACGCAGAGCTCCTCGAGTACGACGGAGAGCAGACGCCCGGGTCCTGTTGGATTTATCGTGTGATCTGACCGCCTCTCTTCTTTCACAGGTTTTGTTTAGTCTGCCGTCGTCACGTCTACCTGCCCCCGTCGACTGAATGGAATCTTTCAGAGTGAGTTGGAGAACAATTGGCCAGTCTCCATTAGCTTAGCTTAGCTTAGCTTAGCTTAGCTTAGCATGTCTTGAAGCCGCGTTGACACACTGTTAAGATGGCGTTTGAATTGGGTTACATTCATTTCAAGCGTCTGTAGAGTCAGCTCCACTTACTCCAGGAACCAGAACAGGTAATAAGCCCCACAGCTGCTTCCTTGGTGCCTGGTTTTCATAAGCGCCGCTCACGGGATGAGATATACATTTGCACCAGAGGCGTCATTGCGCCGAGCGCCACAGTGCAGGAGCTGCCTGGAGTCAAGTTGGTTCGCTGGCCAACCACACGGACACACTCGCAGCCAACAGGCGGTCGCTGTCTAAAACAGCCAACCAGACGCTGCCAAAATACATCAACCATCCACAGTCTGTTATTTGTGTGTCAAACAGCAATAAAGAGTCATTACGGGTCGTTTTTCTCTGCCCCTCTCTTGTTGATATTGAATTTCTTGTTTAAAGTTCAACCGTTCCTCCTGATTGCCAGCTTCCTCGTTGACTGAGGGCCGACGCCTTCGCCCTGGGTTCATTTTGCCGCTCTCGATCGACACTGAAGATCTGTCTGTCTGTCTGTGGTTTTACTTTACGTGATTAGATGATATCGGGAAGTGATATCACTCAGATGCCCGGTGAAACAACTGCTTTCTGTTTCTCAAGTTGCAGCTGATGGAGTTTGAAGGCCTAGATGGTGTCAACACATTGACACCTTCGGAAATCCTCCTCGGTTTTACCAGCTTGGGCAGTACGGAAACTGAGCCTGAAGTGTTCATGCAATGCGTCACTGCTTCTTTGATACATTGATGATACAATCAGATATCAATCAGATATCATGATGTCCAGAGAGCCCATGTTCAAATACACACAAGTGTCAGAAGGTATTAATCAGTGGTACATATTCTCATAAACAAACCCTTGCTGTGAAAACGGCGGCTGCATTCTGACCTTTTGATTGACACCGATTAGAACTGTCTTGTCCCGTCCGCACAGAGACATCTGGAATGGATGTGTGTATAATGTGCTGTTCACATGGGCTCTATGAAGCTGTATCCTTGAGCAGTAGAGTTTGTTTGTGAAGTAATTAAACAGAAACCACTGCTATGAGGATACCACATTCCTGCCAAACCCTGGAATGAGTTTGTCTGTGACTGTATGCGTGAGGCAAACACAGACCATCAATCCACCCTGGCAACATGAACACCATGATCATCGTTCGGTGCTTCTGTCGGGTTTTATCAGGATTTCAGGATATTCGTCGGGGTTTGAGACTATATGGCAGAGGGATTTGGAATGTGAAGAATTGTTACAAATTCTGGTGGGAAACATGGTGAGAAGTTTACCCAATATAAACTAATACATGGAGATTACTTCCCCCCTCTAGACTCCAATCTGACAATCTTTGTTGGAAATAAGGAGCAAAGGAAGGGGCTTTCCTACATGTGCTATGGGAATGTAGTCTCATACAATGGTTCAAGGTAAAAAATAATAGAACATAGGGAAATCTCCCATCTTGCCAAGAGTATGTAAAGAGGTGAGAAACACAATAATGGGATGTCTCCAAACAGGATGTTGCAGTTGTAAATGTTGGGATGGTCGCAACAGCCCGAAATGTCCTCAGGTCATGGAAAAGTACATCCCCACCAGAGGGAAATAGTGTCATATGAACCGCTTCATATGAGAGTTCAGAATGATGGGGGGTGGGGGTGGGTGGGACATGGGCCCACTTCCTCACAAAGGGGACATGGAGTGTAATTGTGATAGATGTGTGTGACTGAATGCGTATCTGTGTCAGGTGTGACTTACCCTGTATTAGCATGTATATGTACTGTCGGTACCAGGCGCCAGCCACCCACTGTTAACGTGTGAAGTGTGAAATAAACAAAGACAATGGGAAAGAAATAAATAAATAAAGCATCCAGGGCTGCGAAGTCTGGCAGGCTGAGCAGGCACCGTCAATCATTCCAGGGAGCTTTGTTTCACCTCGTTTGCCTCGCCTCTCCTCTAACCTTATAGCCCTTCTACTTTTCTTTGGCCTTCTCCAGCAAACTGTTAACATTAAGTGACACGCAGACAAACAAATAAAGGTCATGGAGAGGAATGAGGCTGCTGCGTAGAAGGAATGTGGAGGAGAGATGGAGCAAACTTTGACAGAAAAGCAGACCGGCTGCAGGGAGGAAGGAGGAAAACAAAGCCGAGGTTTGGGGGAACTAAACAAATGTCATGTTACTATTTTAACTATTCAATGGGTTGCTGCAGACAAACAAGTAAATATGTTTGTTTGGGCAGTGCAATGGCTCAGATCATTGTTACCTGCTGAGGGAAAGACTAAAACAAAAGCAGTGACAGAAAGAAGGGAGGAGCTCGGTTTCATTTGCGTGTGGGGTTCAACATGTGGCCAACATTACTGACTTCATGGAAGCGTTTGAGCTCCTCTATTCTCTCCCTCTTTCATTCATGTACACGTTGGCACACACACACACACACACACACACACACACACAAAGCATCAATTCATTTAGTTCAGTGATTTCTAACCTGGGTCAGGATAAAATAAGTAGATGAGAGACAACCAAATGTGTGCGGGCCACAAAGCTGAATGCTGACATCAGCAACACAATGATGTCTGGTCCTTTTCTATATTTGAATTCAGGATCTCGATGGCAGATAATAAAAGCAGCTCACAAAGAAACATGGTAAAGTCAAGACAACTGGCTGAATATAATCATTGCCAGAGAACAAATGTGATCATGACAGTCGGCTAGTTTTCGCCTTAATTTGATGGTGCAAGTCTTGAAATAATTAGAGTGTGTGCGGGTGTTTGAGTGTCAATGTTTATCGACAACAAAATGTTCAGAGGAAACCATTCATGGATGGAAGCAGTAATAGTGTGTCCATCCTCGGCTTTGTGTATTTCCCAAAGTAAGGAACAGATAAATGTAGGGAAACCAGATTTGTACATCCTGTCCCCGACGTCCGTTTCTTCAACGTTTATCTGTCAACGTTCATCTTTACCAATCACGGTTTCACATTTCAAAGATGACTGACGCAAAACTAGTTATTGAAAACGAGAAAGTTTTTTTGGGTTTTTTTTTTAACAGCAACACAGATGCTGGAAGGACGGAGGAACAGCTGGGGAGAAAGGCTGACAGAGACCGATAGTAGATCGATAGATACAAACGGAGACGGCGCAAACATCCAGAGTCTTGTGGAGCTGCTGGGAAGAGACGGGACATCCATGTCTATGTTAGCATGTGTTTGTGTATCAGAGGTGTATCGCTGGAGCAGCTGCCAAAGCCACAGCTGCTTGAGCTATCAGCGGAGAAGAAAGAGGGGAGATGAGATGAAAAGAGCAGGAGGGATGGGAAAGGAAGGAGGAGAAAGAGAGAGCTGTCCCTGTGGAAAGGCTTTGGAAACATGGGGAAAGGAGAAGAAAATAAGATGACAGGAAGAGACTGAGAGCAGAACAAGGAGGCAGTTGTTGAGAAAAGCAGTCGTACCCCGTTGGATCAGGTTTGGGAAGGAACAGAAAACAACACCTCTGGAACTCGTTTCAACATACGGCCCTTTCCCAGACACTGGTCCCTGAACAAACAGGTGGTGCAGACAAAACACACGCCAAGTGGATCGGTTTCCTCCCCCCACCTTCTAATGCCGAGTCCTGTTAGATCAAAAACAAAAGTCTGCTCTTCGGTCAGTCCCAAACACCAATGGCCGACAGTAGGAAGTGACTGGTGTCAGGAGCTGAGCTGCATATCTCCAACAAACACCGCAGTGAGCGGGGATTTGGAGAGCACTCCAGTGGCAAAGAGGACACGGACAATGAGCTGCACCGCACGTATTAACATCGTTGTGACGTGTTTACGTATACTGATATACTGAAAGTGGATGAACAAAATATTAGAGACACCACCAAGACTGGTCTGATATCAGCTCGGTGCTCGTCAAGAGACAAACTGTAAAAATGTCACTAAAAGATTGAAGACAAAACTTTTCTTGGCATCCTCCCTCTATAGGCCCCTGTGTCTGGATCCCCCTACATGACTGGGAATCCACTGCTTGGGAATGCAACATTCTTGAAGAGGTTGTTAACATTCCTTGAAACTTATTGAATCAGCACTGCACAGCTGGCTCCACTTGCCACAGCATGCGAGGATGGCGTTTTTTTTCTTCTTCTTCTTCTTCTTCAATGCTGTGTGTACTCACTTGTTTGTGTTGGGCGGTGAGAAGGTAATGTGTATATGTGTGTATAAGTGTGTGTCACTGCAACACAAGGTCTGAGTGTTTGGATTGAGCTCTCGGCAGTAGCACCTCAGTGCATATGAAAGACGCTTTCAAACACCCAACTCCTTCCACACGGCCCCCAGTTTGGTTCCCAAGGATCCGTCTCACCCTGGCAGCCTTTGTTTTGGCCTCAGTTATCGGGCTCTGACTGATGTGAACGTTGAGATGAGCGATCCATCCTATTTGGATTTTCACCTGGCGATAGGGGGTCACTGACATATGAGGGTGTAGCAGGTGTGTTCGATGGCCGTCTCTACCTCGGGAGCTCAGTATCTCTGTCTTTCTGGAGCTTTTTCTTCATCTGGAAGAAGGCGAAAACATTTGCCCCACTATTGGTCTGAGGCCCTCAATCCAGAGCTACTCCATCTTTACATAGGAAAGAATTTGGGCATGTCTCCTCGGTAGCATTGGAATTTATAGACCAATGAGTGTAACACCGTTTGCTTATGTAACACTGCACATTGTCTTTTTTTTTTTTAGTCTCGTGAAACGACTGGTTTCAAATTCTGGCCACAGAATTTGGTTCCACCCAGATATTTCCTGAAGCGCCATGAAAATAATGTAACTGATCTTTTTCCACACCTGCTGTCTGACACATACTAATATGGAGGTTTGAGCCCATGAGCTGTTTTGTTCCATGAAGATCAGACTACGTAGGTATTATAGGTATGGATTAATAACTATTCATCCTAACTTAATGGAATCTTACCTCCAACCCTTTACTTGCTATTACACAACTAATGAGAGGGGAAAGATGAAAAATGAATGAATATGCAGTGATAAAAGACAGAAAAGTAGATGTCTGTAACATGTTCCCACATAGCACACGAGGTCAGACACAAAGGTATGAAGATGATCTGTGATCTTTGAGTGTGAATTTGTTTTGCTTTTACCATGACCATGAATGTAGAAATCAAACAATGTCTACATGTATATGTAGTGATTTTAAAAGCCTTCCGATCTGTAGCGAGAATGCTTTCCAACGTTAGGTGAACGACTGAAGGATTGTATCATCTGCATACAAATGATTTCAGCTGTTGACTTTGTACTTTTAATAATATTATGACTGTGACATAATGAGGCTCCTTCCAATTCTCTTTATATATTAAAAAAAACATTAGTTATCTTTTAAAACATAAGCCAATAGCAGCCTTTGTACCAGCCTTTGGATGTTATCTGCACTGAAAAAAAAGGAACAGGACAAGCTGACAAGCAGGACAAACGTGGTGACATGAGCTAGAACAGAAAACATCACCGATTCAGCACCGGTCATCGCTGATCATCCCGATGACATCAGTCTGTGCTCTGTGCTCTGTGCCGGAGAGCACACTGATTGACATCAGAATAACAAGTACAGAGAAACAAACAGCCTCTCTGGACAGCAGATGACAGAGACGCAGTCTGATGGCTGATGGGTAATGATGTCAAGCTGAGAGAATCAGAGAATCAGCTTGAATGTCCTGCCAGCAAACCTAAGCCCGTTGGTCAAAACTCTGTCAGCAGCCTAATAGAATAATATCTGACCTTCCAGGTGAGAGCTTTGTTCTGTTTCCTGGCACAATAACAGCCAGTCATCGGCTCACATGAATGGATGAAAATGGAGTGTGTTTGTCTGCCGGTCGATGGAGACAAACTGTTTGGATTTGTGGGATGTGGAGCCTAACAACGGTCTGGCTTTTTTGGTTCGCTGCCGGAGGTTGGCAAGTTATCACTCGTGAACAGACCAGCACTCTTCCACATGGGAAAGGATGGGTATCAGTGTTAAATAACGACATGCAGGCCTGATACCGGGCTCACCAAACAATCTGGATGTGAAGAACAGACACGTCAAGAGCTGAAATGTATTTTAAATTGTTGTAAACCAGAGGATGATACAGGACCAGGGCTTACATGCGTATTCTCTCATGTGGAGAAACATAGAACTTACTTTTACTGTTTCACGGAACAATTCAAACACATAATAAGGAGGTGATTTGTTTTTCCACAAGACGGCCTTCACATTTGTCATGGAGCTGGCGTAGCAGCGACGTGCAATGAACACATTTTCTCAATGGATGTGAAGTGGACTGCTTTGACAGCAGCAGGCCAGGCAGGGCAATGAGAGGTGGCCTTTCATCCATGCTAGCTGTTAGCTTTGGCAGAGTGACAGCAGTCCTCAGCCAGCTTTCCTGCATATTTGCTAACTGGGAGCAAAACTTGGGCCTGGGAGAGAACGGCGTGGAAGGGGGGTGGGGGCAGGGGGGGGTGAAGAATGGAAGAGACGGAATATAAAACAGTCGATGAGTATCATAAGTGGTACCACATTGTGCTGCAGTATATGAAAGCGACTGAGGAAGGATGGCGAGGAGAGCAAAGGGGTCTATTGTTTCCTCGGCTTTCTCCCACTTCGACATTGAAAAGAAAAAAGGTGGAGGGAGAGGTGCTGACGCAGGTGGGGAGACAGATATGCAGACAGGCAGGTAGTGACTCAGACAGGAAGCTACAGATGCCAACAGATTCAGATGGTGGAGCAGACAGACCTGCATGTTGGGAAAAAAAACAACAAAACAAAACAAATCAAGAAATGGCTTCTTGGGGGACTGGTCGTGGTATTCTGAGGTCAGGGGATTGTCAGTGGAGGGATCTGGAGTCCAGCTCCACCTGTCAGCAAGGCAACATCCCAAATGTTCCATAAAGGTGTTTTTCGTGAGGTGATTGCAGACGTCAGGTGGAAGGGTACTGCTGCTAGCTTGATTCTCAAACGTGCGCTGAAAACAATGTTCAGCTGTCAAGTTTGGACGAACAACTGGTTATGTTTGGACGTTTCTACGTGTCGTCTGGAAAGTCAAACATCAGAGTTGCCCAAGCAGGCCACAGAACTTTGCAAGTGCATGAGTGGTAATGAAAAACAATGGGTGAGTTGGGAAATTATGGATGACGCACTAAACACCGGGCCAACATTACCTAACGGAGTTAAGTATGGAGTGAAAATCTGACGCTCTCTCTCTCTCTATGATAATTGTCCGAAACGTAGAACCCCAGAACCCAGGGACAGATCCAGAAATGTTCATTATGTTCTCAAAAACTTGGCTGGGGTTGTAGTTTTTCATAAACCTCCATCTATTTGTACTTGTATGTGCCACATTCACCAAAAACAGACGACCTGTGCTGTGATGAGTTTACAGGTCAATGTCACACAGCATCTCAGAGACGTTTCAAAGCAGCCGGCTGCTCTGACATTTAATTACTATTAGTATTAGAAAGTACTTGTAAATGGATTTTATAAATGTCCAAACATCCACACAGACACTCCACCAAAGGTCTCGGGGCTTGGTTGGTTTTGTGTTACACTATATGAACAGTACACACACACACACACACACACACACACACACACACACACACACACACACACACACACACACACACACACACAAAGAGTTAACAGCTCTAAGAACATGGTGGTAAACACACAGTGGCAAAGAATAAAACGTGTGTTCAGAACAAAGAGGAAAAACAGTTGGATTATGGATGCAATAATGCTATTAGGGAATTACTATTCAGGAACAGGACTGGATTAATGGATTAAAAGTTTCATGTGACCTTACCTTGTATCCAGCATGGGTCCTGTTCTTTGTTAGCGGTGTGGTGGAGCACAGCTCAATGGCTTCAGGCTCATGAAAGATCACCGTGGGCAACGGCTCCTTCCTCAGCGTCAGCACATTTAGCTTGGTCTTCAGCATGCTCTGAAAGTGCTGGAGGAGAAAGTGTAAATTAAATATCCGCCGTCGTAATCAAACTACCAGCTGACTTAAATCAGATTCCTACTCGACAGTGCTAGAGACCGAAGTATGAAATCCATCCATCTGCAGTGTGAGCTCTCATGTGCATGTGAGGACGGGATCATGCTGCTTGGTGTTCAACAAAACTGTTTTGGTGTTCAGGAATGCAAAATAGTGATAAAAAGGACACAAGAACATTCCCTTGTAGACACAAACAGGAGATGGCGAAGGCGGCTCATGGCCGCGGACAGACGGTGGTAAGTCAAGAGGAGATGAAACCTCACAGCCCCCGTCACAACAAGGACAAAGGAGCTGTCTCGTCTCATCCTACTACAGACGCCCAGCTGAACCTCATGGTCACTCTAGCTGTGGGTGCGTGGACCCTGTGGAATTTCTGGACTCCCTCCAAGCGTTTGAGACTAAATGAAGCAGCTTATAAAATCAAGACTTTCTCACAAGAAAGAACAGTCTTGTGATATTTCTGCTGAGCTATGTGTCCCGAGCCCCATCCTACAGCTCTGACATTAAACCCCTCTAGAGGAAAACGTGCCTCTGAGAAGTTGGTTGCACCTGCAGGTCACGTGAATCCATTTCTTTTGAATCAGTTTTCTGATTGCTGCTTCCGTGGGAGGAATCTGACTCCTGACTCCCTTATTCTCGATATTATTGTTAACTTTCTACTAAAAGTTTGAAATGTAACAAACAGACCAAAGCATTTGTCTCTTTGAAAGCACGGGTGGCGACTTGATCGACTTGGTGGCAAAGCAGAAAGAGGTGGAAGACTTCTCCAACAGGTGCTACTGGGGTTTAACATGCAGAATTGACAGAATTCAGCTGGAGTAACTTTTGAACTGCGACCCATTCAAACCCGATGGGACAGCCAGCAGAACCCATCTGGTTCTGAACACTGACAGACTAAAAACGCTAAGCTAGGACTGGACTAATTGCAGACATCCACGGATGTTGGCAGTTATTAACAGATAGAGGCGATGTTGATGCTATCACCTGCCAAACTAATGATTTAACACCGGAGTCGCTCCTAAAAGAAACTTTATGTGTTTACACTGAAATGAAAAGTGATGAAATGACCACATCGATGACCGAGCAAAGAACAGCACCATAGAACAATGTCGTATTATCGGTTAAATAACGGTCAAGTTCCTCCTTAATCCACTTTGTACATAACTGTGGAATGAACATACAGGACAGAGGATGAGAGTGACATTACAGTACAGAAACCGGAGAGAATACACGACTGAAGACTTTAATCCCACGTCTTCCAAGTAACAGGTTTGGTCCTGTGACGAACCCCTATCTCACACCGACAGACCCACTGGGGTCAGTCGCTGTCTTTCTTGTTGAGAAAAGAATAAGACAGAGAAAAAAAAGAGCATCTGTCAGGAAAGAGGCAAATATGGCAAGAAAAGAGCTCCAGAGACAGATGAAGGAGAAACAGCAAGATGGAGTTGTGAAAGTAAAGCCACATGTGTGTAAACGCTTGCTGACCTCCGCGTCAGCACTTTACAGCTTCCTGACAGCAGCTCGCATTCCTGAGGTTGGCCTGGGTATAGAGGGGGGAGGGGGGGGGGGGGCTCCCGACTCCTTCACCCCCCACAAGGAGCAAAAGGTCTGAGCGGAGGACGCTTGTGGAGTAACACTGGAATTCTATTCATAATATTTTCACTGCATTTAAATCTTTTTGTGTTTTCTGTCAAACCCCCAAAGTCTCCTCATCAAGTTACTGCTGTCTGTTACGGATTCTATTTCTGGCTTGAAGCTGGATCGAGGTGGTGGTGGTGGTGGTGGTGTGTGTGTGTGTGTGTGTATGTGGGGGGGGTCAGACTCCACCGTCAGGCCTACATGAGCTTGGCCAAACTGGCACTAAGACACAGGTCTTAGACGACCTCAAAAGTCCAATTCATGACTCCCAACAGCCTAAGTCCTGAAACTGACAGTCTGAAGGATTTCTAGAAGACTTGGAGAGTCTTAAGAAACAGCTTCCAAACTAACTTATGCCTCACGTTGTGCTTTTACTGAGGGGAAAAAGGGGTCACTGAAGTAAACATGTGGTAGAAATCTACAGGTAGTCTTTTAAAATATTCACAACACTGTAAAGGAAGTCCTGCTCCAGGCTCTTTGGCAGCTCTCCAGCACACATCGTCCGATAGACTTTATGACATTAACGTGACGTGTTCCTGAAACCCATCGACAGGCACTGAGCAGAGCTCAGGTCAGTGCTGCTCTGCGTTCCTCATACCTGATCGGACCCATGGTGAAAGCACCGTCACACACATCCGCTGCTGACATGTGATAAACATTGAAAACAAACACACTCTGAGTAATTCACTCCAGTTACGAGTGAATAATCCATCAAGTGCACCGGAAATCAAACCCTGAGTGATTTATTTAGAAAAGGGACATCACAGTTACCGTTTAAAATAACATCAGTATGATGCATAATCCACTGACTCACTGCTGCCTGGAGCCATGTGGTTGACTTGTATTTATAGAGCAGAGAAGTTACAACAAAAAAAGGCTCCAGGCTCAACAGTCAACAGTACATTGCAGTTACTCATATTAGAGAATGTGTCTGAAATTGTGTTTTTGATTAAACTCAGCCAAGAAAACCATATTTGACGGAGAACTTTTGACAAAGTCCCGTCCTGTTGGAGTCCAAGGTCAATGACAGGCCGACTCAGTGCTGCTGCGAGTGTCATCAGGACTATATAACACGCATGGAGACGCATTCGTACCTGGGACGGAACCACATCCGTTAGAAATCAAGCAGACATGCAGGCTTCAGAGAGGCTTGCAGTGTGCAGTGATGAGTTTAACACAAAACAGATGGTAGGTTCAACTCCCCCTCCGCCGGAAGGAGCATTTCTACACGACAGAGCTTCTCAGGTCAAAGTCATGCTGCAGCAACCATCGTGCAACAACCAGGGAAGGATAGACTACTTGACTTATGAAGATTACCGGCGTTTGTTGTTGTTGTTTTCCTCTAGCACTGATAAATGTGGGCACACACAGGGCAGATTGACAAAAGAGCATCCAGCTATCAGCAGTAAATATCAGCCTGCCCATCCACAAGCTACTGAAAAATGCATAATAGCCTGAAGCCCATAACAACGACTCTCTGCTACATCTCCTCACACACACCAAAAATCAGCTTTTGGCAGCTCGAAATAATGTTAAGACACCAGAGGATGCAACATGGGGGGAGTTTCATGGCTTAAAGGCATGGAAATAAAGAAAAGAGCCCCTCTTACGACAGGAATAATAAATGGCCACTAGTTTATCCTAAAATCTCTAATAGCAGGTTATAGAGTATACTTGGGCGCTTTACACCGACCTCAAAACCAGAAGGGTTTGTCAACAACATTAGGCTGTCTCAGACACATCTGTCCACACCAACCCACCCATGTCGACGACCCGCTGATGACAGAGTTTGCGGCGCTCTGAACCAGATGTCGCGGGTCTCTCCGGGGCAGCTGGCGAGGAGCTGTAGGACGTCACCGTTTATCACTGTCACTCACGGTCAAATTCAAGCTTCAATACATTCGTGAATTGAGCTGTCTGGTAGAAATGACACGTTTGTTTATGCAGCACACAGGTAGACACAGGTAGATGCATCCAGTCTGCTGCGAAAGCTGACTTTAACTGTCTGAACCTCTCTGTTTACAGGCTCCCCCCTCTGATCGGAGCCTAGAACGGTGGGAGGTCCACCCCCCGACCCTTTACAGGACAAAACCTGGTTTTCTCAACCGTGACTGAGAAGGTCAGTGAGTGGACTTAACTTAAAACATGCAAAAGAACCAACTCACTGACATGAAGAAAACACCATCAGCAACAACTGTGAACAAAAGGCTCAAATTTCAGCGAGGACTTAAATAAAAATCCTCGCTCGTTAAGACTCGGATAAACTGTTCGGCATGTCTGACACTCTGCAGGGAGGAACTACTGCACAATACAGACACATGACATAACTTTCACAGAAAAGCCTACGTGGAGCCTGAGAAAACAATAACTCGTCTTGGGCCTAATCTAGGAAAATGAGACTCCAAAACAAATTGACGCAGCAGAGAATGTTCTGTTTTTATCAATGGGAAGAATCAAACTATAACAAGAGTCCATGTGTTCACTGGAGACAAATGTGAGGTGTGAAAAACAAAACAACACAAAACATCATCATGAGAATTTGGTGCCAGAGTGGATTCCTTTTCCCCCTCAAGGCCACAATTTGAACAGCATTGCTGTGACCACGAAGGGACGTCAGACAGACGAGGAGACAGTCGGACAAATAAATACAGGCAGACAAGGGAAGATGCAACACACAACTGCTGATTCTGACCAGGTTTGACCCCCGTCAGCTCTTACTGCTGTGTCACATGCACGTGTTTTCATCTGCGCAGGCCTGTTTGTCATGTGTCCCACATGTTTAAAACCATGACTGACAGAAGAAAAGAACCGTTTGGTTGCCATAGGGATATTCAAAGGGGGAAACATGCTGAGTTGTTGTCTAACTAAACTGTGCACAAATGGATATACAGTACATGTGTGCACACGCGGATGCTGCTGCATATTGTGCAATCGCTCTGTGAACTAAGTTAGCCTGCGCCTCAGAGGAAGAGCCCCGAGACTGACTGAGGGATGTGGTTAGTTGGGGGGGCGGCGGCGGCATGGGGAAATAGACACAGACGGAGGGAGAGAAAGCGGAGGAAGCAGCGCCAACACACAGCCCCCAACGCCTCAGGACTGGAAACGCTGTCTGCCATCGGTGCTGCACAACTCTTACAGCAACCTATTTCTTACTCCCACCACCATAATCTATCCGTACTTCCCCATCCTCTTCCTGCCTGAGCATGAGACAAAAATGCAGCAAGAAATCAGGTGTTGCTATGGCAACCAGCAGAGGACATCGCCAGTGAAAATAATATGGATGGAGGTCGATTTTTTTGTATAGATAGATAGATAGATGGATAGAGAACATGCACAAGTACATTGACAGAAAACCAAAACGGACTCGAGGGAGACAAACATTATCAATGTAAAATATGGGGTTGCCATGGTTACAAAGCAGGCAATGGTCAAGTTTTTTTATTCAACGACCACGTACATATACTCTGCATTTGAAGATACACACCTGTACGGCTTGTTCTGTTGCTAACGCTTTAATTCAGCCAGTTGCTGTGACCTGGATGACTGAGAACCTTCACGGTTGAATAGTAACGGTTCTTCTTTTGATACTCTGAATATAACCCCTTGTTTACCGGGCTCCAGGGAATCCAATGCAAATGTTTCATCCACAGGCACCAATAAACAGAAGACTGGAGGTCACATTTAGGATTTAGGACGAGCTGTGTCTGTTACAGCAAAGTTCACCCACATGTATTCACAATGAGGGAGACACAAGCTGGGCTGACACGTCCTCCCACAGGTGGCTCGTTGTCTGTCCACGGTAAAACACTCAGACACACTCAGCGTGCCATGAAAGAAGAAAAGCTCAATTACTGAAGAACATACACTGCACCATGTGGATTTTAATGTTTTTTTTCCTATACTGACTATGACCAAGTGGAGCAATGAGGGGAAATGTGACATATGTGACTTTGTGACACTTGTTGAGTATGTTACTGAGGAACAGGACCAGGTTCACCCAAAGAAATGTCTACACTATGTTCAGCAGACCTTGATTGATGACTGATTTATAGGTTATGGGGTGTTCCAGAGGGGTTCTAGAACGCGGTTGCTAGGCGACACGAGTCCCACTTGGTGGTCGTCGCCGTTCACAGCTTGGATTAATAATAACCGAGCTGAAGCGTCAGGAAATGATGGTGTCATTCTCACAATCCAGTTCACCCTGGAGGACATCGGGACAAACACCGGAACTCTTCATAATTCGTCTCCCTATCTTCTCTCCTCTCTGGGCAGGAGGGAGATTGTGCAAGTTGACTTGGCAGCCGGTCCACAGGCCCACATCTGGAGAGCATTAAGTCTGCAGGAGACGTGACGGTTTGCCCCTGGACATCAAACTACGTCCATTAACGGCTTTTTTTTTTTCATTTAGACACAGGTAACAGACGCCAGGTCGCTGCTTTTCTGTCGTTTCACACACAGCTGTGGAGGAATACGGTGTGGTGGAACCAGTGGAAGCGGAGAAGGCCTGTGTTTGTTCTCACTAGGTCGAGTTGAAGCTGGCACCCGGATCAGATAGTGTTCATTTCTAACACTCGTCTGCGGAGACATTCCCCGCCGGTGGGTTAGCTAGCAAAGGCAGCGAGCTACGTGCGGATTCTTGCGTAACGTGGATAGATGCTGGACCTTAAAACGCACCAGCGAATCCCCCCGAACAGAGAAATGTGAGCGTTATCTGACGCGTTCCGACCACCTGCGACGGATTTCTAACGTTCCAAAGACGAACCCCGGATATCCAGCTGCTCTAACACACATCTGTAGCTGCTCACGAACCGGAGCGAGTCCCAGCGCGGTGGTTTTCAACATTCGCTGCTCCGCGTCGACCCGCGTCTCACATTCAGCCGTGTCCTACCTGCAGTCGCTCCGACGCGGGTTGCCACATATTAGCCGAATCTAGAGATCTCCGTGTTACTGCAGCTTGTTCTCTATTCGCAGTCGGGTTCACATCTGTTCGCTTCCACGGCGCGTCTCTCCGTCCTCCTTCTATCCGGACTGGTCGGTACTGAAGGATGTGTTGCTCCGCCTGGCGGCAGTTGCCACACCGGCCAGCAGGTGGAGCTGTCTGCTTGTCTCTGTTCGGCGCCTGGTGATGCATTCAGGTGACTTCGGAAATTCAAGATTCGAATGACGGCAATTAATAGAATGGGTCATGGGTGCAGTAGACAACATCTTTATTTTTCAACATACATCGAGACCATTCAATCGAAATATGATTACATTAGGTGAATGGCGGGCCAAGAGTTGTTTGTGCTCATTCAAAATAAAGCTCATGACTATTCATGGTTCTAGTGGTCGAGAAATGCTACAAGTATCAGAGATTTTACACTTCCAGTTCGGATTTTAAATGACATGTTCAAGTGTTTGACTGCATATTACGGGCAATGTAAAAAAAAAAAAAAAAAAAAAAAAACGTA
>JBBMJM010000002.1:1398170-1409804 GCA_037832705.1 Centriscus cristatus | reverse complement strand
GGGGCAGGTGGGTTCAGTCCACGTCCCACAGTTGCTCCGTCTTCTCGACAGTCACGTGCGTGTGCGTGAGGAGACTCACCTCCGACAGGCAGTCTGGGGCTTCCGGTGACAAACTGCAGGAACAGTCTCTGCTGCTCGGCATCGAAGCTGCTCAACACTTCGAACAGGAAGCGTACGGCGCGACTGTGGGAAGGCAGAAGGTTCCTTCATGAATCTCTGTCACCACCTTACGTGTTCCATTACCTAATGACGCAGACGTTAATGTCCCCGGCTCACGACCCAAACGTTATTTGTCACACCTGTCATGTGTGTAGCCGTGATCCGGCCGACAGCACTCCATTAGCGTCTTGACGTCCCACGTCTCTGATTTACTGCCACACAGTAACTGGTCAAGCTGCAGATAGAGGGGGGAGGGGGGAGGGGGGGGGTTAACGGGAAATCAGAGAGGACAGAGCAGAACGCTACGTCTTTGGGTCTTTAGGCTGGAAGATGTGGGCTAACCTCCTCTGGATAGAAATACTGCAGGTGGTGCAGGGGGAAGACGGACTCAAACCCTTCCCTGAATGACTCAAACTGTCTGGACACGCCTTCGTTTAAAGTCCAGTAGACCACCAACTGGAGACAGAGAGGGTCAGTTCGACACAGACACACACACACACACACACAGGGACGTAGGCTGTGAGAAGCACAAACCCTGAGGTACTCCTCCAGGTTGTAGATGGTGACAGGGACGTCTTTCCCACCCTTCTTCAGCTCAATGTTGGGGAACCCTGGGAGGGTGAAGTCCAAACCCAGGTCCTCCACTGAGCAGCCGTTCATGTTCAGGCTCTCCAGCGCCTGTTGCAGCGTCTCCCTCGTCTACACAAAGAGACGGAGAAGCCGTGAAGAACATGTCTCTGTACTGGACTAATGTCGAGCAGCCGTGGTTCTACAGGACAAGCTCACATTGGATGAGGAGGAGACTGAGAAGACCTAAGTCAACACTGCTCTCTCTCTTAGACACATGCTAGAGGGGCCGACTTGACTACAAACTGTTCACTACGTCTCCTTCGTCATCCTGCTGCGTGCAGACAGCCCCAACATGACGAGGTCTTTACCTGTGACCGATCCTGTTCCAGCTTCTTCTTCTGGCGGATGATATCCTCCAAGTGCTGGATGGACTTTGCCACACCGGGATCGATGTTGACCAGGTCATGGGAGCTTATCGACATCTCATGCCGTAGCATCCACTTATAAAAGGGCAGCCCCAGGGGCAAGTCCAGCTGGGGGAGTGAAGAGAAAAGGTGTTTTCAATGTTTACGACACGTACGTCCAGTCCGAACCGACCAGTCTCACAGCTGTGGTCGTTTCCGACAAAGACAAAGAAGGTCTTTACCAGTCTGAAGTCCATGATGGCTTTGGCCATTAGCTTCCCTAAGAAACGGAACTTCATTTTGATTTTGGCTATGTGTGCTGGTTTGGTTGTTCTGCCGAAAGGGACGGCGAAAAGTCCTCTGGAGCTGAACATGTACTTGGTCCCCTCTTGGCTTCCTGGTGGAACACAAAACGTACGCACAGTTAGACGACGTCATGAGAATCTCCAAGAAACTTCATTCAGCTATCAGAGTTCCCACTAGAACATTTGGTGTTACCTTTGGGGTTGGTCAGAGTCACCTCTTCACCCCTCCACAAACCAAGATCTGCCCGCTGGAGCTCCTGAGACACCAGAGCGTAGAATTCTAGAGTCGGACCCAGACCTGTGCCCACCTGGAGGAGACAGAAACAAGGACTCAGAGAATGTACCTACCAAACTATCACAATCAACCAGACAAAAAAAGACGCCAGCAATAAAGCAGAACATCAAAGAACCTCATTCTCATATTGAATCTCCAACATGGCCCTGGAGCTGCCAAGGTCCTGCATCACCGACTCTGCCTGCTTCAGGAGTTCGTCCCGGTTTATCGTCCTCTGAAACATGACACAAGGCAGTGAATTAATCAGAGTGTCAAATCACATACGCAAGCTGACGCAGTTAGTGAGCTACTGACAACACATCAGTCCTCAGAACTTTGCCACAACATTCATGCCTGGACATGTGCCGCAGGTTTCTAGCTAGCAAGCTAATGTTAGCATTTGCGGGGTTCCATCAGTAGGTGATGTCCCCCCCCGTGGTGCCACTAATGTCCGGCACCATCTCCAAAAGTGAACGGTTTGTCATTTCTACTTCACTGAGGCGGCGGAAAGCGTTGATGGATCCACTGAACCTTTCGTCTGATGAGTGAACCTGGAACACACTAATCCCTGTGATGTTCAAACATAAGACTGAACCTTCTTCCTGTCGAGACGCGGTGCTACTCTGCTGTCCTGAGAATCGGACTGGTTGATCTCGGGGTTTGTGTCCAGTAGACGCTGCATGGCTCTGTCCCGGTCGAAGGCCGTAACGTAGAACAACATCTGCCGGGTGTCGAAGGGGAAGAAGAACGGGCTGTGGAGGGGAGAGGAACAATAAGCCTCCTAGGGAACGGTGACTGAAAACAGACAGGACAGAACTTTTACCAGGTCTTTCCCAGCTCGATAAGCCAAGTGGGGATGTTCCCTGTCATGATGACAAGGGGGTCTTGCAGCTGACGGTTCGCTTTGGCTGTCAGCTTACTGTTAATGAATTCACTGGTGGGGACGATTTCCTTACACGCAGCGTTCTGGAAAACAAAACAAAACAAAGCCCATCCATGACACTTGTTCCTCATTTGAACAGTGAGTTTACAAACCTCCATATAATGCTTACATCATACAGGTAGAACCAGTATCTACTGATCGAGTGCAGGACCCTCAGCAGCAGGTTGACCTCTAAGGAGGGGTCATCAAAGGTAATGGTCTCTGGCGGCTCTGAAGTGAGGTAAGTCTCTAAGGGGTTGATGACGCTGGGACACACACCATCTGGAAAAAGGATTTTATCAATGGGATGCGCCAACACACTGCTCAGCATCACAACAAAAAGGGTCAGCTTGAGAAACATGCACAGTTGAAGTAAATCAGACAGCGTCAACAAAGTTCACAGGTCCTCACCATGCCACAGCTCATCCTGCTTCTTGGCGTTGCGAGGTGAGGTTTTAGTGGGAGCGGTCTGGGCTCGGCCCCTTTTTCCACCCACAGCATCTTTGCTGCCATCCTCGTCCTCTCTCACAGGCTTATACCTGTCAGAGGACGAGACCAAACTGTTCACACCACGTCCACTCCAAACCCTAAACACGCTGTTTCCAGCCTACGTTTAGGAACTGTTCTCAGGGCATTCGGATTTTCTCTTTTTTCTTAGAAGATGATGAAGCCAAAGTAGTAATCATGGTTCCATTTACGGACCAACACCAGACAAAAACCTTGTATTTCATGCACTGGTCAGTTTGGAGAATTTGCTTTTGTTCCATGTTTTCACTGAGGTGGATGATAAAACATCCAAAATACACATTGTTTATTTTATCTCGTGGTCAACAACTACAGTCTCACAGCGTCTCTCCATGTCAATGTGATGGAGCCAACTCGCGCTGACGCCAGCCTCACTCTCTCCCCTAAGTTGAAATGTAAAAAACAGTTGTTGTTTTTAAACAGCAGAGCCCGCGGCGGTGGAGAACAAACATCTGTACCATATTGTGTGTGTTTTGGTCCAGATGCCAGCTCTCCCCAGTGGGTTTGCCTCGTCGTCTGTAGACTCCCGCTCTTCTTCTGCCTGAAGACTGTACTGCCGCACAGCCTGGTACACCGTCATGTTGTAGGGCAGCAAGTGGTCACCGATGTAGAACTGCAGTCTGTGGCGGACGCTGCCCGAGTTCAGGAACTGTGCTGCCTGGGTGACCAACACAATTCACAAGAGTTAGGTTACAGAGTATTTGTCTCCTCGGAACAGAATGTTCCGTAGGAACAACCTACCAATGATTCATCGATTTCATCATCTGAACCATCATCATCACTGTCTTCGTCCTCTTCTCGGATTCGTCCGTACCCTGTGGACAAGGTTTCAGGTTAGCAACTGATAGGAGGAAATCCAAATGGTCAATAGACATTGTTTTACTTGTCTGAAATCACTCCCCAAGTAAGATGTATAAACGTCTTTCATAGTCAACGACGCAGACAGTGACAATGGGACAGGAGTGTCTGTAGGACGGGGATGGTGCTGTTGTCACTAGTGTTCACTCACAGCTTCAGAGAAGTGATCACCTGAAGGGATCTCGAGGTATTGATGGGTGGTGTAGGCTGAAGTTTCAGCAGTGGCTTGAGTACATAAATCATCTCAGCATCAACTCAGCAGCATATGTCTGAACATCTTTGACATGAAATCCCCCGTCAGTACCAGATCTTCTACCCCAGAGCACATGCGTCAGCAGCTACAGGACACTACAGCAGAGGGCCTTTTTTTTAACTGCTTAAATGTTCAAAACAATATTCATCTAGTACGGAAAGAGAACAATTGTCATGCACAAATAAGTCAGACACAAATTTAGTCGGAGAATAGTTTATATTTTATACATAAATGTAGAGTTTACGTTTGTGCCGCATTTCATCCATAAAATGTTAATTTTGTCTTAATTTAACTGTAACATGCAAAAGTGACTGTCATTCTAAAATTTGGATTTCATGGACTTGATACTTAACAAGTAATAAGTGAATTGCAGTTTATTGGTTTATTTTTGTGGGGCGGGGTGGTTTAATGTGATGAAGTAGTGACACTTTCAGACTTCTTTGTCTCTTATCTTAAATGGGGATTTTTATTTTAAATGATTTGGTTCTGTTTGTTTGGACAGTGTTTGTTCAAATACGGATCAGGTCCAGGTTGTTCTGGGTAGACGATCTGCTATCGACACCCCAAATGCTTCTGTCCAGCTTTTAAGAGCTCAGGATCTCCTCTGTGTGCTGACGCACGCACGCACACACACACACACAAGGATGAAGTCTCCACATGCTGCTGCTTGCATTAGAAACAGTGTTCAGTTTGCTTTTCAGGAGTCGGACCTGCCGTCTGTAGTTTTGATTCATGGTGTGATGGATCAAAGCAAACAACACAGATTTCATTTTTTGTTTTTTGTTTTTTCCAATAAACTGACTATAAACTGTCCTCACCTCTGACTACAAGATATCTCTCGATGGCCTGCACCAGGGCCAGGGGGTCAATCTTCACAGGGCCGCCTTTCCACTGTTTAACATTGGTGCAGTCTGGGTGTCTCTGCAGCTGACACTTGAGCTGGTGTGTGTTGAAGAACTTCAGTGCCTGAGAGCCCCTGGAGAGACAAAGGAACATGTTTACCTGTTTACCAACAGTTTACCAGAAGACAAGGGATTCAAATACTGACTGACACACACACACACAAACACACACCTGCTGCCATTGCCATTGCCACTGGGGAAGTCGTGCACTTTGACTGGGAACTGTTCCATTTGGCTCAGGCAGCTGTTCATTTTGTGAACCAGTGCCAGGTAGGGCCCATTCTCTGTTGGGTCCAGAAAACCTGCAGGCTCCATTCCCGGGACCTACAAACCATATGAGGAGAGGTGTAAAGGTTCCAGTAGGTTCTAACAACTGTGAAGTCCGAGTCTATTCTGAACCACAACAATAGAAGTCGGCCTCTCTCACCGGACACCCAGTGAATACGTGGAGGAACCTCTTGAGCCGAACGTCACGGCTCAGCAAATCCCTGTCAGTGTTGGAGGTCAGGTAGATGAGGAGCTGCTTCACCAGCCCACTGTGCTGGATCTCAAAAGACGAAACGTCTGACTCCGACACGATACTGGAGATCTCCACCAGACACTCCATGCCGCCATCCACCTTGGAAACAGGAAGACCAGGGAGAGATCTTAGATGTGGTGAACTATGATTGATGACTGTTAGTTGGTGGTTTATCTGGGGGTGGGGGTGGGGGGGGGGGGGCTACCTGCAGGCTGAGCTGCCCAGTGGATGAACAAAGTCTCTGGAGTACATTCAGTGCAGGGTTGCTGCCGTCCACGTTTTCAGAGTTGAAGTAACGCTCCACAAACTTGCTCGCCTGTTCTTTGATCCAGGCCTTGATCTTATCTCTGCAGAAGAAGAAACATCATTCACCTCCGCTGTTCGTCTGAAGAACCACGATCCTGATCTGGTTCCAAAGTACAATGGGAATAATCCCTCTCATTATCCTACCTGTTATTTGAAACAGAGTCCTTGGGGGGTGCCCTTGTCAGGCCACTGACCCCCGCTGTGCGGGAAGGCTCAGAGTTGGTGTTGTTGGTTTGAGTACCGGGCTTGCCCCAGGTCTTCGGATTGAGACTGGCCAAGAAGGATGATTTGGGTGACTGAGTACTGGTAGGGCTTTTGGCTGTTGAAATACACAAGGGAACAGATCAGAGAGAGATGCTCTGTCGAGGCAGACTACAGAAACATTGAGCATTCTTACTGCTAATGAGCTGGCTGGTGAGGTGAAATATACAGCAATCACTGTCAATTAAACATATTTTTTAAGCGTGAGACCCCTTGGAGGGCATTGTTGAGAACTCCCCTGCCTGCTCGCCAGTGCTACCGACTGCGGTGCAACGGGGCATCCAAGGCTCCACAACTGTATTTTCATAGACTTTGTTACTCACTGCAACAACATACGGTGTAGTAGTGGACAAAGTTGAAAGCCTAAAAGACTGAAAGTGACAACAGTGGAGAATACAACATACCCTGATTGTCTACTTTATCGTCATCCCTTGGAGGAGAGTACTTGGGCCTCCTGGGCCCTCGTTTAGGTAACCGTTTTCTCTTCAGGACATCACTTAACCGTCTGGGGGGGTGGAATGCAGGATGTTAATGAAATACATGGGGGCATAGAAATCCAGTAATAAACCTCAGCCCACTCACCCCTGTGGACTGAGGTCCAGTGAGTCGTCCATGCTGTGCTGGAAGCTGGGGGAGCCCAGGTCAGGAGTTGCATTATTAGCAGATGTGGTGGATGCAGTGCTGATGGTGGTGGTGCACAGACTGGCAGTGCCACTTGGGCAAGCTTTGGGGGGGCTAGTGACGAGAAAGCTCTCTGACTCTGCCAGGTTCTTAACCTGGTGCATGACACCTGGAAGGCAAAACAAAGTGACTCCTCCACAATGAACAATTACTTCTCACCACAGTCTTAAAATCGCTCAGTGTGTGCATGTTCATTTTATTTTGAAAGGACATACTCTGAGCCATTGAAAATAAACTGAACCACAGCATCATCTCTATGCTAAAGGTATATGTGAAAGATGAGCTTTAAAACCAAGAATGTAGGATGATACACTACCTTCTCTTCTGAAATAAACACTGAAGACGTCAGGCAGCTTCTGCATGAGGATCTCGGCCATCTGAAGAGAACCCACTACAATCTTGAGGTCCTGACTGGACAGCATGGAGGCTATGTGACTGTGGACATAAGCAAGAAAAATAAACAGTCAGTACACTTCTAACTACCTCATGGGTTCATCAGCAGCTTCTGACTACATATTAGTTACATTTACAAGTGTTTGCCCCTGTGGATGATAATGTTCACGGTACCTGGACACAGCATGGTTCCTCAGTACATCCTTCAGCAGCTCTGCATCAGCAAAGTAGATGATCCTGAGGATGGCTCTAAGGCACTTGTGTCTCACAGCAGGCCCAGCAGACGAGCTGTACACTTCATACAAGACCCCGAATAGAGTTTTGATAAAGCACTTTGCCAGCTCAGGGTCCTCCTTCATCAGCTGGGCTCGAGCGTCTTCTCGCCGGACTTCCTGGTGACCCCCTGGTGAAAACAAGTTCACACGCTGAAAATGTTTCAATTCACACAGAAGGCTTTGAAAGATCAGGACGCTGTGCTAATCATGACTCACTCGTAGTGCATGCATATGACAAATAATGACGTGATGACATCACACAACTCTTCTTCAGATTTTGTTTGCAAAAGAGCTGGCGTTACACCAGTCTGATTAAAGCTACCAGCCTCCATTTCAACTGTGAACTGTGAAGACTAAACACATCAGGTGTCTCAAGCTAAAATCATGCTTTCACTGACAGAGTGACAGTGTTTGCCAAGACATGGATTACCTGTGTTGGGGTTGGCAAGAGGATTTGGTTTCCTCTGGATACCGCGCGCAGTTCCTGTGTCTTCGTTTATCTGCTGCATAGAGTTAAAGTCAATTGTATACACACGACCCAGAGTTGACAAGCTGATCTCATCTTCCCCATTCTGGTGGGCTGTCTGTAGAACAAGATAATCGATAAAAATAGCCAAAATCAGTTTCAAATGTATTTAAAACTTGAAGGATTATCTGTGTTTCTTTGATGCAACATATTGAACGATTCAGTTCATTCTGTCTTTTAAATAGCTATGTTCCAATGTGGTATGAGTCAGGAACAACAATGTTACTGATGTTGGTAAGAGGGCGGTTCTTGTGACGGTTTGTTGTCTTTTTTTTTACCTCAATGATGCGGCTGTCAATGCGGTTGTACGGATGCCATAGTCCCCGGTCATCCCTCCACTGCCAGATTGCTCCTTCTGTTGTCTGGGCACTGCCCTTCTTCAGCATTACATCGACTGCAAAGATGCCCTCTCTGGGCAGGCAGGGCATCAGCTCACTGAAAAGAGAACAACTCTGTTGGTAACTTGGTTTAAATTTGTTTATTTCATACAGATTGTTGTCCAAAGTAAAGAACTATTAGATGATGTTGAGTAAAAATGTACTAGTTATACATTTTGTCCACATCCGCCATCATAGGTTGTGTGTCGCAGTGTGTAACCATTACCATATGAGGGAGGTCAGTTCATACAGCTCCTGGGGGCTCCGGGGTACCAGTTCAATCTGCTCCTGGCAGCTGCCATTTGAGGCACCACACAAGAGGAAACGCAGAGTCTCTGCTATGTCTGTTGAAAACAGGGGGGGGGCAAAAAAGAAACAATAAGTGCCAACGAATAAATGTGACATGTTAGCTAGCGTGAACAGACAGTGTTCCTCAGAATAAGTATGACTGGTAAAGTCTGTCAAAATGTTGGTTTCAAGATGAGGGGAAAAGGGAAAATATCCACAGAAAAATAGATGTCCTCTAAATACAGACAGAGACAGAACCAATGGCTTCCATTTGTTCTGCTGAAGGTCTGTTACTGAGGAATCTTTGATTCTTTGAACACTGCGTCCTATGACAGTAATTGTACAAATTGTTCTGGAGTGCCTGCGTTCATGAGAACTTTCTGCCTCTAGGTGGCATAGTTCAAGTTTCAAGTAAACATGTTTGAATTGTGAATAAGAAGAATTGATAGTTACTGGAACTTAACTCAAGTTTTTACATTTGAGTATGAGCTCCTATGATTTATGTGCTCTGCCCACAGCCAGGCCTCACCCAGGACCACACCTAAGGAACGGGTTTACTCCAGACCTCGGCACCAACACAACTCTAAAACAAGCTGATATAAACAGAAGAAGCAGATTCTTCATACGTTCTTGCCGTGTAACTATTCTATGAACAGCTGGAAACTAAACACAGTCAAGACCATAGATTCTGAGACTTTCTGATACGCCCCTTTGGGAAGTCGCTGCATCATCAGTCACGTGATTGGATCATCACCTGCAGTTACAGTGTGTGTGTGTGTGTGTGAGAGAGAGAGAGAGAGATAAAGACCCAGAGAGAAAGAGAGAGAGAGACACTCACTCTGCTTCATGAGCTGAACTGCCAAGCAGGGACAGTTGGAGCACATAAGGGAAAACATGCGCACAACCATGATGAACATCCCAGAGCTGAGTACAGGAGGGGTCACAACCAGCAGCTGTTGAATGTTTGTCAGAAGGTCCCGTGAAGCCACTTCCTGCAGAAGGTTCTGTTGGTTTAAACACAGACATGCATGAGCAATAAGGTCTGTAACGAGAACAAGCCAGAAACCGCTCCAAGGATGAAGGAACCAACCTCCTCATGTTGAAAGTTGTCCACCAGTCTGGCAAAACAGAGACAAGTGCTTTCGACCGATTTTTTATCCTGAAAGAAAATGAAATAATGTTAAATAACACGGATGCTTTGAGTGACACCCAAAAGCAGTTTTCAGAATAAATGTGTGTGTCTGGAACAAAGCCTGTACATTAAGCGGGCTCATATGAGCTCAAGCATGAAGTCTGTCAACAGAGCCATTGTTCTTACTAGATGATAAACTGAGAAGTCCAAACATCAACATTTTACGGCCCTGTTCATTAGGACCAGTGACTAGTGGGATGGTACATTGTAGAGCTTGTAGGTTCACTCTGGTGAAAGGCTCCTTCGGGATGAAAATAAATGAGCTTCTCTTCTGACATAAGCAGACGTACCTGGTGTGCCAGTCTCTGAGTCAACAGAGGCAGAGACTCAGCAACAAAGTGAAACTCGTCTGGGGTAATGCTCTGGCAGCAGTTGGCTGCAATGGCTAAAGCATTCCTCTGAGCATTGATGCTGAAGAACTCTAGGTAGAGGAGGCAGTCAGCGAGCCCACCCTGTGAGAAAAGGCACGGCGACTTTAATAGACGGAACACGCAGTGATTTACATATGAGACAGACGCTACACTTACAGCCTGCAAAATGGCTTTGCTGTGTCGCCTTGATAGCATCTCCAGTGCAGTCAGTGCCTGCTCTGCTACATCAATAAACTGGATCACCTGAAGCTGGAAAGGTAAGAACATAGCACAGTGTATAGAATACCAAAAGGACACCATTTCACGGTTATTCTGCAATCATGAACAGGGTACCCAGTGCCTTACCTTCTCCAGGAAGACAGGGATAGCATCGACCACCACAGCAGACGATCGAGGGAGAGCCTCCATCATATACGTGAGTGCACGAGAGGCATGATTCATCTGGAATTAGACAACAACAACAACAAATACATGCATTACAACAAGAAATTCAAGGGAGGAGCCACATTTACATTGGTGAAGGTTCTCCATACTTACAATATCAAAGTTATGCTCCATATGTAACAGTTCAATCTGTGAGGGACAGAAGCAGCATTTTAGACAATTTCACACATATTAACTCAGCATTTTAAACATGAAAACTGCAAAAAGCAGAAGGTATATCATGCCGTTGTGAGGCATTTACAATAAACCTTGAATCCTGTCCGTGCAAGTCAACTCTGTGCCACATCTACGGCGTCTGGTAGCATATGCATTGCCTCCACCATCCCAATACAAATGTAAATATGCGTTGCAGCAATGCAGACCTCCAGAGATGACGACAACTGCGATTGGACTGTCTGGGTCACATGACTTTCCAAGCTCTCATAGCAGCATTGCTGTGTTTTCCAAGAAAACACAATCTTCTAAAAGGCAATTTGTGAGCAGAAAAGTATGCTGAGCTTGTTACCGTTCTGCTCACTTTTAGTCGCTATTGCTTGAACTGAACAAAGAAAAATACAGGTAACCGGAAAATCCTTAACTAGACCCTCCAGAAAAACACGATTCTGTGATTGCGGAATTTTCTGCACAATCAAGCATATGTTGCGTGATTGCGCAATGCCCGCTTAATTTCACATTCCCTGCGTATTTTATGCATAAAGTTTGAAAAACAAAAAAAGTGAAATGATGCTGCGGTGCATAACGTCATCAACTCGCGCATTCGCAGTCACAGGTAAACAAAGCAACCCCGTGGCGGCAACATTTACCTCCAAATATTTCTGCTCTTGACCG
>JBBMJM010000002.1:1358312-1373383 GCA_037832705.1 Centriscus cristatus | reverse complement strand
GTGTGGGCCCCCCCCCCCCCCCCACCCCCCCCCCCCTCCTCTCTCACACACGCACTCTGCCCCGAAAGCTTCATGGAGCCTGCAGGGAGTCAAACTGCTCTCACCTGTTGTCTCTGGCAGCCAAAGAGGAGACGATTAGCGCCCAGCACTGACAATATGCTCTTTGTCCCCCCCCCTCCCCCCTCCCCCGTTTCTCGCACTCTCCCTCGCTGCCATCTCATACTTGCAGTCTGTCGCATCGGCCCTCGCTCATTCATTTCTCCTTCTCCCCAGCCGTCTCCCTCAACTGTCAACGTGTCTCTATGATTCCTTCTTGTGTCCATCTTGTTTATGGACTATTTCTGTCTCCCTCACTCTTTTGCCCCCCCCCCCCGAGCTCTAATGCCCTTGTGGCCATGAGAGCAGCGTGTGGAAAACAGTTGAGCACTTTATCAGAGATCATCGAGGTAATCCTGTGTAAATACGCTCCGCTCTGGCGCTGCACACATGTGGTCTCATCACCGGACCGGCCGCAAAGGCCAAAGCCAGATTTAACTCATTTGGCTGCGTGCTGATATTGAGATTTGGAGGTCATATGTTTTAAACATTAGCCTCCACATACCGTATAAATAAAGTTGCAGAGTAATCTGCGATACACCGAAAGCATTAACGTGTATTAGTGAGGCCCGCGTTCGTCCTTCCCGCCAGGAAGAGCAAACAACCCGGGTGTGACATTTCCACAGCTGGGTCACACGCACACACACACACACACACACTGGGACGGTGGAATAAAGAGGTGGAGACCTGGATGACGAATGCGGTGAGTAAAAGTAAGTGAGTGGACAAACTGAGAAGATGTGAAAGCTGTGAGGAGGCAAACCTGTTTTTTTTCCGTCTCACACAGTTTCATTATTGTAAACGTCACGCTGGAGTCCAGCATGTTGTCAACACTGGGTCTGTCCAGCATGTATGTGTGTATATATACTGTGTATAGAGAGAGAGAGAAATCAACAAACGAATTGGCAGAGAAATAAGCGTGAATGACGATGATGCCAGCGGAAGCCGCGCATGAAGCCAAAGAGTGAAGTGGAACAGAAAGGTCCGACTTCATGTGTTGTTTTTCAGTCCTGAAATCCAAGAAATCATTTCTTGTCAGATAAGTCCAACGTGTCTCAGTTGAGCCGATGCTGACGATCTCCAGATCTTTTCACATTTCACAGCTTTCACTTTGTTTATCCTATGTTCAAGGTTACAAATATCCCAGAATGAGATGAGTATCATTCCCATTATTAAGACACACCACAGTGTACACAACACAAATGTGACGTTTTGTCTGGGACTGGACTGGGAAACGACAGGTAAATCACACAGTGAGTTGATTGACCTTCTTTTGTGTTTTGTTTGTTTGTTTGTTCTTGCTGTTTCACGTCACATAAACAAAGATCTCTGGGGTTTAGCTGTTCATGTATGAGTAGACCTGCACAAATGTGGAGGAAGTTACACTGGACAAATGGGGTTTCAAACGCTCTTAAAGACCGTTTGGAGCGAGTCATTTACATGTAAATAAAAATGTAAAAAAGACGGATGTGGAAAGCCAACTTGAGTCGACCCTTTCTCAACTCGCTGCCCCTCTTGTTTACTTTGGCGCCCTCGGTCCTGTCCCTCTCTGAGCGGGTTTAAATTGGCACCGGAGAGCAGCTGGAGCGCAAACATGACCTGTCAGCTCCTGGAGGTTCGTATCGGCCTGCTGAGGCGCTTTCAGCAGCGGCAGCAGGAGACACGTACGCCCCCGACGCCAGCAACGTGTTATCAAGAGTGAAGTATGTCCTATGGACGACGTTCCAACTGACAAAACACCTTTTCCAACTCCCACAGCACTAGAAGCTGCTCTGACGCACACCGAGCGGAAAAAAAGGAGAATAAACTGCTATCGGAGAACTCTCTCTGTTTCTCTTCTCTGGTTCCACCGTCCATTGATGTCAGGGTGCATTAGGGGATGACAGAGGAGACTCGGCTGCTGGCGAGAGTTGGAGAAGATCTCCCACCACTGTGACTAAAACATGGAAATGATGTTTAAATTCAAGTGTTCCTGTTAATGAAGCATGTCCCAGGGCTCCCTGAGCAGCAAACCTTCTAAAGGTGTAGGGATAGCAGGGGTCCTATTGAAACGCATCGACTGCGGTCCTTCTTAAACATCTCGCCCTACAGATCATGGAGGTAATTTAGATGTTAGTCGTCAGGATTTGAGGCGACATCACGGGATACGTTTGCTGCATCCAGATGATGTTCAGTTGTTCAGATGTCCTGGATGTTCAGTTAGCTTCGGTTCAAGAGCCTGTTATATATATATATATATATATAATTAATTATTATATTAATTATGGGTATAAACGCGTATATAAGACTCAGGAGGCTGACGCAAGTGCGTCTTCAGTGGGACCACTGAACGGCAACTTTATTTACAAAAAGAACAGCGATGGGACGATGAATAAAAACGCTGTGATTTTTAGTTTTTCCAAAAATGAATTCTCTTACCACCGGAGCAACTCCAGCCTGACGTACCTGTGTTCAGTCGATTTCTGCTACCCATCGAGAAGCACTACTTCCTGACTCTGCGCATGCGCCGTAACACATCGCTGAGTCTTCAGGTTAATGACATATTTAATTACGTGTACTCTGACCTTCGCAGCCCATGAAACCTTGAAAAACAACTTACAAATGTCGCCCAAGACCCTGATTTGTGACGTGTTATTTTAGTCAGTTTCTTCAGGGTATCCGTTTTGGATCGGGTACCTTCACCCTGTCAAGTAGTGCTACCACTTCTCATTACCTTTATTTTCAACCACCACTGACCTCACTGGACATATGAGAATAAAACCAGTGCATTTAAGAGTTTAGAAGTGGTAATAAGCAGTGGTAGCACTATTTGACAAGGTGAAAGTGCACAACCCCAAACTGCTACCCTGAAGAAACTGACTGTAATAACACTTCTAAATGAACTGGTATTATTCACATGTACATGAAAATCCGACAGGGAAGCAGAAATCAACAGAACACCTGAATAATGCACCTGACCCAACTGGCTTGCGGACGTACTTGACCTTTACTTTTGGATTTTATTTATGAAGTACAGCTGAACAATAAAAAAAATATGATTTCAAATCTTCTCTTCTTACTGTAATCAATTGATTAGTCGTGCACTACATGATTTTTTAATATCCTAGAATTCTAATTCTTTATCAGGAGACCTTTAGCAGATATATTAAAATGTGATTCATTTGATTAATTAATTCAATTATTATTATTTATCTTTTTTAATCGACTGACAGCATTAATGTATATGAAAAGACAAACTATCGAATTAAACTCGAAAACAATGATAACTGGGAAAAAGGAAACACAGCAGCGGGTTTCAGTGGTTAGAAACGGAGAAGGACCGATGGTCACAGGCTGTACCCATGTAGGGTACAGCTGGTGTGATATGAAAACTGTAAGTCAGCAAACCAGCAGGGTGTGGGTGTCCAAGGACAGGACCTTTCAAAATAAAATGAGAAGTCCAAAAACAGAATAAACACGCCTGCCGTGAGAAACTTCCTTCCTTCATCAGTAGATGTTTTACAACATCCGGTGCTCACCACTGAGGTTTAGCTGCAACAGCTCAACTGAGACAACAATTCTTACCAGAACATCCAGTCAAAATGTGTATTTTTCTTATTACAAGCAGACTTTGCTTGGAACAAGTTAAATTTACAGGTGATGTGTTTATAAACACATGTAACTGAACATTTGGAATCCAGCGTATAGTTTTGTCCGTTGGGTAGCCGAGCCTGGTCGCCGGGCCTGGTCGCCGGGCCTGGTCGCCGGGCCTGGTCGCCGGGCCTGGTCGCCGGGCCTGGTCGCCTACTATCTCACCTCTCAAATAAGAGAGCAAACTGGTGAGGAAAGCGCGATCTTGAAAGGAGCTCGACTCGGCCGCCTGCCGGCATCAGCTGTCTCGTATAGTTCCTGTAACAGAGACAGAGAGACTCTGTGCATCGGTGTGTCGCATTTATGTGGCGACTGGAGAACAGGATCCCAGCAGGGGCGGCAGCAGGTCAGATGAGCTGTGAGGAAAACAGCCATCGGGGGGCTTCAGGGCCTCACTGATCGGCCATGACAGATTGAGTCTCCCCTATGGATGGGGGCCTCTCCGCTCTCAGACACGCTGCAGCTTTATTGGACTTTAGTAGGCCTCCCTGTGGAGCCAAGTCACCCAGCAAGACTGGTCACCCCCCACACACACACACACACACACACACACACCGGCTGTAGGGAAATAGTACCGCTGTAAATCAGCAGGTTTGCATAAGTGTCCCATCGGTGAGGTTGTGTCATAACTCACATCTGCACACAAAGATCCAAAGGAGGTGAATGTGTCAACGTATGCTGAAGAGCATTTTTGTCCAGAAATACGTGATCATCCCAAACAGTGTTATGTTTGTCTCTTTGGTTCGTGGACATTGTGAGTGGAAGGGGAAGTGACCACTGCTCCGAGGACATCGCCCTGGGGGCTGCAGCGTCATAGACCAGGAGCACAGAACGATTCTTTATTGGATGTTGACAGACCCGACCCCGGCTGATGGATGCTCCACACAGCTTCTTCCACAAGCTGCATGCTGACATAAATACACAAGGTGAAGCAGAATGTTTATGTTTCAGGGGGAAATGTCAGAGTGAGAGAACATGGAGCGCTCTTCACATCATCTTCTTCAACATGGAGGATTCCAGAGGGAAACCACGTTGGAGTTACCCAGTGTTTTGATGATGAGTGAATTTGTCCTTTATTTGATGAGTCCTTGTAGATCAGGTGGTCATTTCCATGATCATGAAGAGTTTCTGTTTATATTTGTACTGTCAGCTGCTCACGTCCTTAGTATGTTAGGAGACATGAACCGAAGAGCTGGAATTTGTATCACAGCGACTCATTACGTTCTCGGATATTGTTTTTCTTTTTTTCTTTTTCAATTTAATTTTCATTTTACACATTACACATGTCTGGTACCTGCATCTACACGCCATAACAGAGGAATTCACCCACTCATATTAAGATCTGACATAAATAGTGAACACAGCTACACCATCTCCTCAACCCCGACTTATCCCATTCTGGACGTTTATTCTTTGCCAGACGAGTCCATTTGTCTTCATCAGTTGAGATTCCAGTGACATCAACATACTTTTTAAATTCTTGTCAGAATGTCAACACATCTGGGGTCTCACGTTTCAGCCCGCAGCTCACTCACTGGATCCACGGAAACATAACAGCTCCCGTTCAGCCTCCACAACAATAACTCTAACAAATAACAATCGATGTTCTCGGTGATCTTTCTATGATGGTCTTCTCTCCATTCATGCACAGATATTTGACTCTTACGGACACATGTGATCAAACGTTCACAGAATTTATTTTATTTTCTTTTTTTTACAATAATGAGCTCAGATATTTATGATATTTCCTGAGAGCTCAGATTTGTTGTTTGATTTAAAGTAAAGTTACCCTAGAATAGATTTGAGTGTTGCGTTGGACATCTGGAAGGTCACCATGGTAACGAGGGGGTCGTATGGTGCAGGTGCCACTTGGCACAGAACTGCGTCATTGGCTGTGGTTGTTTTCTTCCACTTTACAGTCTTCAGTGATGCAACAGTCCGAAAGAAGTCTCGTAAAAAAAAAAGAAAAAAAAAAAACAGTTTCAATGAGTGTGTGTGTGTGTGTTTATCTGCGTGTACAACCATCCTTGCTAACAAGGCTCCATCAAATCTCCCTAGAAACAATAAAATCCTTGTCTGATGACCATCTCACTCCTCCACAAATTCATTCTCGTTTTCCTGCATGGAGGACGTTGTTATGAGTCAGAGTTACGGGTCTGAAACCTGAACATCAGGAGTTTCAGATCTCTATTATCTCTGAAATCAGTTTTCTGAAGCACAATTTGCCATGGGGGCGCGTTATCTCCCGTCAGCCGCCTGACAGTACGTCTGCTGATCTTCATGGGGGCATGAAGCAAACCATGTTAAAAGGCTTAAACCTCTTTTCTTTGAAAAGCCTTGATGCAATTACGGCCAGGCTCATTTTGCTTGAATTCATCATGCTAAACGCCGCAGCCCTCATAGAGACACCTCTGTTATTCTCCTGCTTGTTTCCAGTAAAAATGTTCTGCGTAGCCACTCTGTGTCAGTGCAAGTTTGGTTTCTTCTTCTTTGATGGAGGTGGAACGGTTTGGAGTCGATGCTTGCGGGGTGTAATTTGTTCCACAAGCAGAAAAGAAAAGATTAATGAAACAAGGTCTCTGGCAAGATCTCCGCCGTGGTCCAGGGTCACAACGAGCATGGAAAGGCCTCTTTTGAGGTGAAAATTGCATCGGTAATTTGATGTGGAAGCTGTACTTAGTCCTACAAAAATACATACATTCTGATTATCACACTGAAAATGGAAAGAGCTCCACCGAATGTAGAGCCCGTTAGAGCTCGGCTCTAAGGTGGGAGAGGATGAACATGTCCAATAGGCTGCAGGGATGATTACAAAAGAAACATGATTTTCTACGTCCTCCTCAGCGAACCTAAGCAGGCTGTGTCTTTTGGCGGCTGCTGAATGTGTCCTCTATGCTCTCGACAGAAGAATGAAGTGCTTTATTACTTCTGCTCCGAGCTGCCAATCATCGTGGCTATCACCAGCAAAAATAAGCAGGTTATAACGTATGAAGTTATATAGTTCGATGTGCACAGGCCTCCATTGTTTGAACAGTATAATGGTGTGCAGTGCAAATGTTGGGCTCCACCACACAGAGGAAGGCTTGTGTGATCCTGCAGTGTTGGAAAATCCCTGATCTCCCTTCATGATTTTCACCTCTCAACCATCTCCACCTTCTTCTCCGACAGTCGGACTCAGATTGCAGCTCGTGGGTTGTCGTCACATTTGCACTCGTCCTCCTGTAAATGACCCTCCGTCTCCACAGTGTGTTCATCCATCGATTGTTATCATGATGTATTTATATATTTAAAAAAAATGTTAGTTCATATAACCACATTGGTTTTTTTTCATTCATTATTAACCATGTTAACCTTTGGTTAACATCTGGACATATGGACATATGGATATGGACATACTATATGTCCATGCTGTCTCCAGTCACGTCACACACACACACACACCCCCCGTGTGCTGCAGGTAACACACGGATGAATAAATACCTCCCAAAAACATCCCCGCTATCCCTTTTAAGTCTGCAGTCACTTTGCTGTATTAATGGAAGCTGCTGTAGCCCCGGAAGCATCCGCGGAGGGAAACATCGCTCTCCTCGGGGGCCTCGCTCGTAGTGCTGTTGGCACACGGGCGGAAAGGTGATCTACAGGCTATCAGCGGGCCATCGGTGTCATCCAGGGTATCTGCGGCATGTTCCATCCGAGGAGCCAGATTGTTACTCCACAACAAAATCTGACATGAAAGACAGCAGCGTCGGACGGGACGACTGATCTTTATTTAAGCCTCACTACTCAGTCTTGGGGTTTATTCCCTGGCTGCGCGGTGTGCTTCTACGAGCCACCTACATTCCATAGCGGTGGTGCTTGCTGCCGCCGTGTCGCCTGCCGAGACTTATCATATCAGCAAACGACTCCTGGGAGCGACTGCGCTTGTTCAGCCTCACATGTCGAGACAAACACAACAGTCACCGTCGTATCAGACCAAAACCTCCAAATCCGAGACAAGTATCAGAACAAGGCACAAGTCTGTCTCGCCAGCACGTTAACACACACACACACACACACACACACACACACACACACACACACACACACACACACACACACACTCACCCAAACCGCTCACCCCCACCACCATATGCCAAAAATTATCATACAAGTTTCTCTTTGTATCCATATTTAAACATGATGGAGAAGAATTGAGCCTTTATACGAGGGGGAGCCGCTGTGTTTATCCAGCAGCACCAGCACCAGGAAACAAGAGAAAGCCCCCATTGCTGCCGGTGGAAGCAGGAAAGGGTCGGAGACTGTGAGGCTGGCAGGAGGAGAGGTGAACGAGACGCAGGCGAGGAGAAAGAAACCCTTTCAATGACAGTAATTTAGGAACCTGGGACTTTTATGATTTCCCTTCTTTTGGGAAAACACGCGGGCTTCTGGGTAATTCTGGCATTTGGGACCCAATCAAAGACGTCTTTTACCATCAAAAGGTGTGTGTGTGTTTGCAGGTCTGTCTGTGTTTGTGTAACTTGCGATGTTCCAGGGAGTTTTTGGGAAATTATGTTCATTATGGTTTCTAAAATGGGAATATTGAAAGAATAAAATAATCATCCTCGTCTAAACACAACGTAAAAAGCATGAAGCTCAGTTCCCTGCTGGTCGCTGCTCGTTATCAGACACACGTGGACACGATGTCACATGACACATTCAAGTCATTTGAATCCACAGTGTTGTAGTTGTTCTCATGTCTGTCGAGTCTCTCGCTCAAAGACCATTCGTCGCTCATCAGTTTCTTCTAACTCACCCAGCACCTTCAGAAGAACCGAAAAACCTCCCAGAATCATTTGCACCAAGGTAGAGGAAGGATCTGGTCCTTCGCTGTGGGAAGGGCCGGATGTCTGAGCTCCCCGAGGACCATTTCACAAACGCTGTTGGTTCCCTGGATAAAGACTTACAACAAAACACCTTTCACAACAAAGTCTGTGACGTATTCCAAAGAAAAGCAAGATCCACCTCCACTGTACCTGCGACCGTCAGTCCAGGGGGGTTTCACCGCCTCTGAATATATGTGGAAATGTACTTTTGTTTATTCATTTGGTGTCATTTATTTACAAATGGGATGGGGCATTGGCCCTGCTGGAGGTCTGCGCTCTCGATTCATACGCAGACCAAAGTGCTGCTGGGGGATCCAGCTCCTGGAGTCCGTTCAGTCTCTATAATTCCAGCGATGACTTCTCAATGCCACGCTCGCAGTATCCAGAGTGTTTCTTCAAATGTGATTTCACGAACATTCCTGGTGTCACAGTCCGTTAGAGGCATGAACGTGAAACATTCGGAGACCCCGAGTCAGGAAGTTACCGACAGAGGGGCAACGTTTAAGACTGCTCGGGTTTGAAAATGTTTTCAAAGTGTCAAACATGAGCCTGGTCTGCACAGTCTCCTCAGGACCCCCCTCTGCAACCCCCCGGGCCACGTTCAGGCCGCTCAGGAAGGGCTGAGGTTTGGAGGTTTCAAAGCACAACGGCCTTTTCATTCTTTCACATTCATTTTTGTTGTTGTTGGGTTTTTTTTTTTTATCCCGACACTGTGTAAATGACATTGGCCATGAAGGGCCCCCGTCTTCACCCACGATAGCAAAGACAGGAATCCTTGGTGGAGACGTCTGCAGTCATGCTGCCATACGTGTGAGAGCGTCGGACCTCGAGAGCCGGCTGAGCGAAGAGGAGGACGAGCAGGGAGAGAGCGGGGGAGCCTGTCTCATTCCCTCCATGATGGATGAGTCTATTAGCTGTTCAGTTAGCACGGGTTGAGCCCCGCAACTCACTGACAGCCTCACGCACACACACACACACACACACACACACACACACACACACACACACACACACACACACACACACACACACACAAAGAAGGAGACTGGAGCCACAGGAGACAAGAAATATGACGATATACTATAGAACTAGTCGCCTTGACTGACCTTCTGTTCATTTTAAAACATGAATCAGGAGAAAATACTTGACGTAGTAAATGTAGCAATGATATTACTTGTTTTCCTGTTGATAAAAAACATCATCAAACGTGCGCAGGCCATGTTCTCTGTGTCGATATGACGTAAAGCCTGATGTGACCTCCGACCTCGGTCAGGGTCATTTTGTGGAACCCCGTCCTGCTTCCCTGGTTTTTGTGAGGGGACAGAAGACACAGGACTCGCTTTTGCAGCAGCTTCAACCACAACATTGGACCGCTGGAACACAACAGCGGCGACACCAACATCTGTTTCCTCTGCGAGTCGTCGTCGTTTCAGCACGCTCGGAATTTACGTCGCGGTCGCAAACGTTGTTAAACCCGCTGGGTGGAAACAGATAATGCCGACGGACGGGGCCGATGAGGCCGCCCTGCAAACGTCTCACCTCAGCGCCTGTGTGTTTGCCAACAGGCAGACCACCCGAAGACGCCCTCAGCGTTCCACCAGTGTGGGGTCTTCAGAGGGACGGACACGCGTCAGTCGTGGAGTCTTTCCAGGCGGCCGTCCACCTGATTCCCTCGTCCGTCCACAGTTTATAAATAGGACTCGTGTGACGTCCCAGGGTGGGCAGATGGGGCAGGAGGGTCAACGATAGCTGATACCCCCCAGCACTCGTCCTCTAACTGCTCTCGCTCTGGATATGCCCCCCCACCCCACCCCACCCCAGTCCCCTCCTCCGGGGTCCCGCTCTGCCAGGTTTCTTTCACTTGCTGTGTTTTTTTTATCTCTCTCTCTCTATCTCAGGCCAGCATGTGTTCTCCCTCACTCACTCTGTGCAACATGTGTCACTCTCCCCGGCATGCACTCTATCTCCCGAGCACGCTCGCTCTCTCGCGCTACAGCTGACAGCATGTAATTGAAATGGCCGTACACATGGAACATGACAGACGCCGAGAAGTATTTGTGCTTCATCATCATCACTGCAGAGTGTCTCCCTCCCCTCCAGCTGGAGCTCGGCCGACACATGGCGAACGGAGGGAGATGTTTGTGCTTCATCATCGTCGTTATGATGGACTTGAAACACTTCCCCTCCCACACACACGCGTTTGGCCGCAGCACAGAGGGGATCAACATGTGGTAAAATATGAATAATGGTTCTTTGGCCTGCACATGCTGTATTTCTCAGCAGAGGGGTCCCTGAGAAAGGGGATATGCAGATTAGCAGGATTAAGTCGATCAATTAGATTAAACACAGAGGCTGAGTGAGTGGAGGAAAACAAATTGGTTTTAAACCCGTCAAAGGTCACGGTATGCGATCCAAGTACTCTGAGCTAAAACTCTGGTGCCGACGTGGTGGGGTGGGGGGCCTGGGGGGCCCGGTGGGGGTCTGCGGCGCTGTTAATAAAACAACAGATATCACAGCAATCAAGATGAAGCAGGAAGGGAACCTGCTGGGCCGCTGGCCTGGGGTTGATCAACACTCAGCTCTGACAGCTGTCGGGTCACCACCAGATGACCCGGAAACCTCTTCAGAAGGAGAGGAACAGTAGGGCGGGGGGTGGGTGGCTGCAAGTGTTCTGTTTCTGTCACATTCTCTGTATTATTTGACTTGTAAATCGGTGGTTGTTTATTAAATTGGCATAAAAAAAGCACATTATCCAGCTAATTCATGTTTTTTCTTTCTAAATCTGTCTTGTTGCTTGTTTTTTCTAATCTCTTCTGACGTGTCCAGCAGCGCAAAACGTATTTATTTAGAGAGGAGACAATTTGCTTCCCCTTCATCCTCTGCGGCGTAGTTTTAATAATACAGGACACTAGAGATTATTATTTCAGCAAAAACAACATGAACTTCAGCGCTGCCATCGCTTCCAACCACATACAATTATATTCATGCACTCGTGTTTTCCAGGAAAAATCTTTTTATCGGACCGTCATTTCCAAAATCTAAAGCTAATGTTTTGCTGAACTATTGTTCTATTAAACTGTCCGTTTCATTGGTTTCCTCCGCCAAGGTTATGTTTTTGTTGCTTTGGCTGCGGCCAGGATAACACAAAAAGGACAAGTCCAACTTTCCCCGAAGGTGATGAAAGACTCGTTCGATGTCTTCTTACTTCAGGTTCAGACATGTACACATTCCATGACATTATCATGTGGTCAGTGCCTTGAACTGCATCTTAATCTGATTTTAAACGACGTCCTGTGATGACATAATAGTTGAGCATCTGGAGACGGTAGTTATCATCACGTGTCGTTCGAAGGAACCTCTGGGACGTCGAGTGTGAGGGAAGGAAAATACTATATCGGGAGCAGCAGTCGATCAGTATTTAAAACAGTGTTCACTGCTCGTTGATAGATCGCAGCGGGGAACTGATGCATTCTGGTTTGTCAGAAAAGTGAGGAAAAGAGAGAAGACAAAATAGAATGTCAACTCCCCATCTGTGCAGACATTATTCAAAGCCTGATTTAATTGTTGCTGGCAGAGAGTCATGAGATGGAAGTCGTGTCAGAAGGTTTGTGGAGAGAATTCTTCCGTTCCTCCAAGTCCTTTGTGACGATGTGAAAGTGAAACTCGAGGAGTAAATTCACAGATGTCCTCCTGTAAGACGACACCGTCCTGGTGGGAGTCCGTCCAAAATTAGTGGTGCCAGGTTACTGACGAACGGCTGTGTAGAAGAAAGCTTGGGGGGAGGAGGGGGGTAATTAACCACAGGTCTAGGTTCTTATTTGTTTCCTTTGTCTGTGTCGTGTCGACAACGTGCATGGATGTGAGAGATGCTTTAAATGATGTCCATGTGTTCATATACACTGCAGTCAGTTTAATTCAACCTCTGTAATTCCAACCGCCCTTCTCTGTGTTCTAGTAAACGTGTGATGATAATGATTTGATAACACAACACCACAGATAATTACACGCTCAGGAATGTGGGCAGGGAATGCAATGTCTGGAATATCAACCACCAACTGCTGCCAAACGCATAATCAAGTTGTTTTGGTATCTCCAGGTATCTAAGGCAGCCATCTTTAAGCTATCCTAAGCAGCTATCTCATGTCTCTGTCCCCCCCGACACCGAGAACAGCGACAGGCAGACAACACTGGATACACTGATAGCAGGGGGCTTGTTTTCCCATGTGTGCTGCCAGGATGGGATGTAAAAATAGGCACCAGGCTCGAGTTATGTGGCTATAGGCTCGATAGGGGGGTCGGGGGGGGTGGACGTGGCTGCGGGGCCACGACCAGGGCGAGCGGCTCTGCCCGGTCGGGATGTCGGTGTCTTCTCATGTCCCGGAGATCTGAGAGGCCTCTCCCAGGAGGTGGTGACGGGCGGCAGAAGGGCATGGATTCCCAGTGTTTCAGTGTTAATTGAGCTTATTGGTCCTGCTATTCACAACCTTGACATGTGATTGATTTACAGTCGGACGCGCGGCTGCGACAGAGCTGACCCCTTCGCTGGCGGCTCCTTAGATAAGGCCTCAGGACTGCACAGCTGTGAGAAGTAATCACCTCCTTTCGTTCTTTTTTTTTTCCCAAAGAAGACCAAGCAGTCTGCCGTCCTTTAGTGTTTTATTAGTTTTTCCAAAGCGAAGGAGAAGGAAAGCTGAGGAGAGAGAAATGTGAGCCGTTTGGCAGGGGTGAGAACCTGAACCTGTCCTCCATGATGGATTTAACGTCACGTTAGTACGATTGGCAGCTATTAGACGTGGTCACTCTCTTAATGATGAAACACATGAGTTTGCTACTGGCCGTTCCTGGCTTAGCATACAACAAACACACATCACTCCAAAACCTGGCAACAGCTGTAAATCATTGGACGCTTCGTAGCATCACATCAAATGAAGAACAACAACCCAAATACAAATCATGTCCAGACACATGAAGTGGCTTGATGACTGCAACCAGCCACCAGGGGGCGATCAAGATATTTTGCGTATGAATTTCGGGAACCTTCATGGTGTCCATGTATGTATACCTGTATATTTATATGTGGCCAGGTGAACCAGAGGGATATGCTGGAAATGTTGTGTACCTTGTGTTTGGGAGTATGATGTTTTGTTTTGTTTTGTTTTGTTTAAATGTTCATATTGTTCTAATAACTTGTTGTATAGTTCGCCATGTTATGTTTTATATCCATCCTTGTACCACGCATGTATGTTGGGGTGTTTTTCTTTAAGAGGAATTTCAATGTGGAACTCACGAGAGAGCGCCCTCGGGTGAGATTTTGTGGAGTGGGGTCTTTCCGACAACGGTGTGGAGCAGCATGACACTTGGTCGCACTTGCACTTGAAGATACCTGTACAGCAGGGGAGACGTTGGACCTCGCGAGTGTGTGTGTCAGGGCTCACGGGCCGCATGCTCGGTGAGGTGTGACCTTATATGGACAATTTCTAATATATGTTCAACGGGTGTTTATTGTACTGTACTTCGTGTTTTGCGGCAGGAAAGAGCCACTGCTGTTTGTCTAGACTCTAAAAAAATACCTCAACTCCATTGTTTTAATACCATTGCATGGTCGGGAAATAAAGTTCCACAAGAAGTAAAAGTATTTTGTTGTGTCCAGTCCCTGCCATCCTGTACCTGATCACACAATTTTGGTGTCAGAAGTGGGATTTCCCTTTGGAGTTTGTGGTTCTAGTTGAGTTTTTGATCTGTAGAGTTGGTATCTCGACAACAGCAGTGGTGAAGACGTTGCGGTGCCAGTGGACGTAACGGCTGCAGCGTGGTGTCCTTCAAGCGGTTGGCAGTTGGTGCTCAGGACAAGAAGGGTCTCTGCATCCCCAGACTGCTGGAGGAAAAGACCACCGGGTGTTGCTATCTTTCAGACTGTTGGACAAAGACATACTACAAAGGACGGTGACTGTTTCCGGCTGAAATAAGGACATTGAAAGAAACTGTTCATCATGTCAGACGAGGAGGGCGCGGCTGCTCCAAGGGCGGGAAACAGCCATGATGAAGACAACCCAGCTGCTCTCTTGCATGATGGTGAAGGTAACCCTTTGTCACAGCTTCAGTCACAAATACTGGAACTGAGTCGGAAACATGATGCTGTAATGTCCAGTATTGCTAATTTAGGTGATGTACAGACAAGGTTGATTGTGTACATCCCAAGAGAGAAGCATATCCCACCGTTCATGGGGGAACCAGGGAAAGATGTGCACACTGTGGATGAGTTCATCGAAGAGATTGAGCGGGCAATGAGAGCCAGGGGTCTACGTAGAGAAGAACAAGTAGATTTCATCCTCGCATTGCTAAAAGGTTCAGCCCTAGAGGAAGTCAAGCTATGTATGGGGGGACAAGCTATGCAGCCCAGTGATATGTCATTCTTGAAGGGAGCCTTCAGAGAGAAGCGCACTACTCCACAACTGTTGCATGCCTTTTATGGTCGCAAACAGT
>JBBMJM010000002.1:1346694-1356735 GCA_037832705.1 Centriscus cristatus | reverse complement strand
ACACACACACACACACACACACACACACACACACACACACACACACACACACACACACGTCCAATTTTAGTTCCCCCAGCCCGGCTGACAGTCTGACGTGAGAGACTCCGTGTGACATACAACCGATCCTGATTTATCAGACACCTGCAGAGAATATTGGGACATGGTAATAAAACATCTCCTGCACTTTGTAAAAAAAAAATGAAAATAAAACCTTGACGGTCACTTACAGACCCATCTCCCGTACGCGCTCACATCTCCCACAATTTCAGCAACAAAATGTCATTGTTTGCTCTCCCCTCCACTAAAAACTGGAACTTACTTCGAAATCCTCTGACCCGACTTTCCCTCCGCAAAATGTTCAGCCATTCAAAACACCCCCTCCTCTTTCCACTACCGCTGCACGACGGCGCTGCAGTATTGCTTTCAACTGCATTGCTCCCAAAGGACGTCTGCGAGTGCACATGACCATGTCCAGAAACTTCAGCCTTTCAAAACAAAGCGGAGACGGTTGCAAACTGACTGTATTAATTCTGGTCCTCCTAGTGCAGCGAGCGTGTGCGTCCACATCCAGGGACGCATGTGGATGAACCCAGTAGTTCACATGGCACGCTGCTCCGTGAGGGTTGAGGGTTTCATCCACATTTCCTGAACACTTTATCTGGCAGATTTTATTTCTCTCCATCATCTGCTTACACATGCGGTGCACAGCATTTTAGGAGCAGACATACTCACAGAAATGAAAGACTCGATTGATTCATGGACATGTAAAGAATGTGTTGCCCGCAGTGAAACGTCACGTTCTGGACAAATTCCCTGTGAATTTTTCAGGAGCCTGCAGCTGGAACAGAGACCGTGTTCATGAGCCCTCACCGGGATGGAAAAACATCCTGCCGCTGAGGCGCCCTGAGCAAACGTCCATTCACTCAGATTGATTCGAGTCACTTTGAAATATTGGCTGATAAATGCGACGGCATGTGTGGATTTACTGAAGCACACTGACGTTCCTTTCTTTGAAATGTGACTGTGTTTCATTGTTTTTTGTTGTTGAGTAACTGATGCTGCCAAATCGGACTGATGTGAGTTTTCTCTCTTCCATGAACAATTGTACAGTTCTTTTCCAACTCGGTTGGACCCAGTTACTGTAGTTCAGGTTGTCACTTGTCTGTCACTTGCTTCTAATAGCGGGATTGCAATGAATCTATCTATATTTCATCCCACTCCGACAACACGTTTTTATTTCACTCATGGCTAAGGCCTCTGGAAAGGCACAACCTCTGGAGGAACCGGGACAGAACCCGTCTAGAATCCTTCTGGTGTGTTCGTGTTTACAACAGACCTGGGTCGTTATTTGCGTCTCCAAAGTGACTCGAAACTTTATGACGACAATGAAGCAACAGGATATCGTCATTTAACGGAGGATATGACTGCGGTGTCATTCATGCTACCTGCCGCAGGCTGTGAAGGACATTATCTCGTTTCGGAGCGCTGGAGGATGAGGAACCCAGATGGGCCGAGGTGATGAATCAGTCCCATTCACTCTGTCACCTAATAGCACGACATAAAATTACGTAAGAGTAAAACGGAGACGCGCTGTGCTTCTATTACAGCAAATTACAATTTCAAATTGTGGATTTGGAAAGAGGCAAACAATGTCACTTCAACAGACGTCGCGCGTCTGTGCCTCTGATGAGGAAACAAGAACGCTGGCGCTGACGTTCACTTGTGACCTGGTCTGCACATTCCAGTGCAAGTGCATGAATAAAGACATAGTCCCCACACTGCACCGTTCTACTCCCCGTCAGGGGCAGCGCACCGGTTCCGATACACCTCTTTAGACGTGAGCTGTCTCTGATTACACCCTTAACAATCTCGAGGATGGTAGAGGCCATGCCAGGCTGAGGCAGCCCCACCCCCACCCCCCCATTGTTCTCCGAGGGATGTTTATAGCTTCATGCCTGATATACGATAACCAATAACTAAGAGGTAGTAATTACAAGGCCCACACGCCGCCGGATCGCCTGATGAATGCGTGAAATAAAAGATGGGGGGTCTTTGCGGAGGGCAGTTATTACAAAGACATCAGACCCAACATGCGGCAGGATTATAAGCAGGGGGGGGGGAATAAATAGATCTCAGATCCATTTCCTCTTCCAAATTGCAAAGTAAATAGCACAGACCTTGTCAAAATGAATCAGCTGCGCGCCAAAAAAGTCCCAAGTGAAAATATTAAGTTGCACATTTTCCTGCTTCTTCCACCTCCAGTGTTTAGGTCAAAAAGAAATAATACAATCTGGTGAAAAACAAAACATACAAAGACGAGAACAATGGCTATTTAGTGCGGTCAGACCCGGTGTCTCCTGAGTTAATCAGCACTATCAGAGAAAGTTTGGACCTGAACACTCGCTCCGCCGCTCTTTTTCAAATAAATGAAATCACAATAGAGTTAACGACTGGTTGACATACGTTTTCGGAAACGTGATCATGTGCAAAGAGCTAGACGGGAAGACGGACGCCACTGGCCTGGCTCGCTCCGACACCTCCGACGAGTGACGGAACACTGTCACTCACAGGAAGGGAGAGAGAGACTGATCCGAACTGACCGAAAAGAATGGAGAGAATCCACAACACTCAAATATCTGTTTCAGGCCTCTGGAAACACGTGGTGAGGCAAAGAGGACGTCAGCGTTTCGGAAAACTTTGATTGATATGATTTGCGAGGCGCCTCGCTGCCAACGAGCATCGACAGAGAAGCAACTTAAGACATTAAAGTAAATGTTTTCCTAAGAGGTCTGAACGCTCTAAGTTCTCTGAAGGCCCCCTCACTCCAGACGTGAGACAGCAAAGGTTTATCTTATCTTATCTCATGAAGTAATGTTGTAATTTAGTTATCAGAGAGATACCCAATAACCTTGTATGTCGGTCTCATGTCAGATACGACAGACATTTCTCAGGGTGAACAATGCAAACCGCTGTCAGGATTCACCCGTGATAACGATCTGAGGCCTTCGGAGGGCAGCTCAGGTGTCTCCTGGCACACACCAGTGACCCCTGGACTGACAAAGTGGCAAATCTGCGGCGCGCTTGTGGCGCTTCAGTCAAAACATCGGTGCTTGGTGCGCTGACGTTACGCCGTGATATCATCTCCGGGTCTGGAATGTATTTCCTACCCTGCTTGATAAGACTCCATTCGAAGTCGAAGGCTTTTTCTTCCCGCCGACCTGACGCCAGATCTGATAAAGCAACACACGCAGCCTTCAACTCCCTCAGTCCGTCCCGTAAAAAGCACAAGAGGAGATTTGCTTTCAAACGGCCGAGGTGAAGGCGTCTGACAGAGCAAAGTGCTGTGAGTGTTTGTAATTTCACATCTCATTGGTCCAGTGACATTAACATATGGACGTTTTAAAAGAGCCGTCTGGCTTTTTGCTGGCAGATGGATACGCAGCGAAACTATAGTGTGTCCCAGGCAAACACAGCAAATAACAAACTCCATCAAATGTCCATCAGACTGACTTTGAGTCAGGGCTCTAATAGAGACCGCATGCAGTTGACAGCCAATTCCGAACTGCAGGGCGAGAGGCCAAAATCCTCGAGGTCCACCCCTGTTTGAGAGAAGATCAAATGCTCGGTGCAACAGCTGTGTCGCTGCAGGCTCTGCATATTCAACCACTAGATGGAAACAATAGTCCTCTCAGCAAATCGCTGTCACATTCATGTGCAGCCTGATCCTCTGCATGGAGCCTTGTTTTCTTTTTGTGAATTTATTCATGCTCGTCGGCCTTTTGGATGTCGTGTGTTATTGTTGGTTTTGCCCAGGCGCAGGTGTCCTTTGTCAAGGCAGTGAAATGACAAACTGGAGTCGTGGAGGCCCGAATATGAAATGTCACATTATACCAGGAGAACTGGTATTTACATCAAGTCGACCGGGGCCTTAAACACACCGCGGAAACAACCGCCACAAGTCATATTCATGAATACACGTACGTGAAATAAAATTCTCATCACTCCCTGTCCACAAATACACACTTCATACAAGACTTCTTAATGCACAAGTGTTGTGACGGGAAATCAGTGTGGTCGTAGTAGTGAGCAGAGAGCAGCTGAGAGGATTTTTACTGCAGTGAAAGTGTTAGTAAAGTTACTTTGGAAATGTAATGAATTACACCTACGTGTTACAGTAGTGTAACTATTTCAACGACTTCTTCAGAGAAGTGTAACTCATTTCATTGGATTACTACTTTATTACATAGTTTTGAAGGATAATAATGTTCTGCATTGGTTCAAATATGTTAATTTACTGTCAAGACATTTTAAAATCCTTCAGTTAGCGACGTTAGCGCTCATTCGTGTGTGTGTGTGTGTGTGTGCGCGCGCGCGTGCCGTCCTCCTCCAGCAACTACCGGGTTATTTCCCTCCAACGTGACGCAGCCCCCCCCCCCCCCCCCCTCCCTCCTCCTGCCCGTCCTCCACCTCTCCCCCCCTCTCTCTCCCCCCGCAGACTCAAGTCCCCCTGAGCGGCTCTCCAACTTTATTTCGGAGCCGAACCGCGGAGGAGCAGCAGCCGACTGACTGACACTCCGGAGCCGCTCCGACGGACCCGCTCGACCCGCCGCCGCTCCCCGCTGGACCTCGGTGCTCTGTGCCGGCGGCGGCCGCTAGCAGCCGGCGGAGGGACTCCTCCGGCGGACTTCGCTCCAAGTTTCCGACCGCCGCGTCCCAGTAACGGAGCTCTTTGATCCCAGCGGGACTCTCCGGAGGATTCAGCGGATGAAAAGCTGACTGTGCTCGTGTCGGAGACCCGTGTGTTCGTGTGAGTCGCGGACCGGCCGTCACCATGTGGAAATAACGGAGCCCCCCCACTCCCCCACCCCCGGTTCACTGTCGTTCCATGCGATCCGTGTTGAAGACCGAGCAGCTCCGGTTCCTCCTCTTGTTCAAAGTCTGACCATGGACGGTTGTCCGCTGAAGCTGGCGATCTTTCTGTGGTGTCTGCTGGTGATTTCTGGCTCCAGCTTCGAGATCGGCTCCTATGACCTGGAGCGGGGGCGACCGGCCAAGTGCGAGCCCATCGTGATCCCCATGTGTGAGGGCATCGGCTACAACCTGACCCGGATGCCCAACTTCATGGACCACGACGACCAGAAGGAAGCCACCATCAAGCTGAACGAGTTCGCCCCGCTGGTGGCGTACGGCTGCGACGTGCACCTCCGCTTCTTCCTCTGCTCCCTCTACGCCCCCATGTGCACCGACAAAGTGTCCACGTCCATCCCCGCCTGCAGACCCATGTGCGAGCAGGCCCGGGAGAGGTGCGCCCCCATCATGAAGAAGTTCAGCTACACCTGGCCGGACTCGCTCGACTGCTCCAAGCTGCCCACCAGAAACGACCCCAACGCCTTGTGCATGGAGGCCCCCGAGAACGAAACCAGGACGGAGGGCAAGAAGGGCGAGGGCATGCTCCCGGTGCCCCCTCGCCCCAGGCAGACGGGCACCAGCAGCAGCCGCTCCCCGGGCAGCCTGGGGTCCTGCGAGAACCCAGATAAGTTCCAGTTTGTGGAGAAGAGCCAGTCGTGCGCGCCGCGCTGCTCCCCCGCCATGGACGTGTTCTGGTCCCGGCAGGACAAGGACTTTGCCTTCATCTGGATGACGGTGTGGTCCATCCTGTGCTTCGTCTCCACCGCGTTCACCGTCCTGACGTTCCTGCTGGAGCCGCACCGCTTCCAGTACCCCGAGCGGCCCATCATCTTCCTCTCCATGTGCTACAACGTGTACTCGGTGGCCTTCATCATCCGCTCGGTGGCCGGCGCCGAGAACATCGCCTGCGACCGCGAGAACGGCGAGCCGTACATCATCCAGGAAGGGCTGGAGTCGACGGGCTGCACCATCGTCTTCCTCATCCTCTACTACTTCGGCATGGCGTCGTCCATCTGGTGGGTCATCCTCACCCTCACCTGGTTCCTGGCAGCGGGGAAGAAGTGGGGCCACGAGGCCATCGAAGCCCACAGCAACTACTTCCACATGGCGGCCTGGGGCGTCCCGGCGCTGAAGACCATCGTCATCCTCACCATGAGGAAGGTGGCCGGGGACGAGCTGACGGGGCTGTGCTACGTGGGGAGCATGGACTCCGGGGCGCTCACGGGCTTCGTGCTCATCCCCCTCTCCTGTTACCTGATCATCGGAACGTCCTTCATCCTCACCGGCTTCGTGGCTCTCTTCCACATCCGCAAGGTGATGAAGACCGAGGGCACCAACACGGAGAAGCTGGAGAAGCTCATGGTGAAGATCGGCATCTACTCCATCCTGTACACGGTGCCGGCCACCTGCGTCATCGTCTGCTACTTCTACGAGCGGCTCAACATGGACTACTGGAAGCTGCGGGGGCTGCAGATGAAGTGCGGCGCGTTCGGCGGCCACAGCGGCGACTGCTCCCTGCAGACGTCCGTGCCCACGGTGGCCGTGTTCATGCTGAAGATCTTCATGTCGCTGGTGGTGGGCATCACCAGCGGCGTGTGGGTGTGGAGCTCAAAGACCCTGCAGACCTGGCAGGGCCTGTGCAGCAGGAAGCTGACGGACAGGACTAGCAGCAGGAAACCCTGCAGCGGCGTCAGCTGCAGCAGCACGCACTGCCACTACAAGTCCCCCGCGGTGGTCCTGCACATGGCCAAGACCGACCTGCACTCGGACAACCCCACACACGTCTGACGCGCGCACGCGCACGCACGCACACGTCCTGTGTCAGGAGCTGCTGAAAGGACTCGAGAGGAGGACGAGCTGCTCTGTCACGTCCTCCTCTGCTGCTGCTGCCGGGACACACAGGTACGGGCGGCGCACTAAGGGAACCGCTCGCTGTCGTCACTCATACTCGCCTGTTCGTTCATGTTCCGTGTTGTAGGTTTAAACAGAAAAAAGAGAAATAAGGAGGCATTTTGGGAAATGTTAGCGTGTTCTTCTCTTGTACAAATGTGTATAAATGTTTTATTTATTGTAAATATATTTAATTTATGTTCACCTCAGCTCTTACCAGATGTTCTGTTTAGATGCATTTATTAAAGTTCAAGGGAAATGAAGTGCCTTTTCTATGAACACTGGCTCTGGGCTCCTCTTTTTTCCTGTTTTTTTTGAAGGACAATAATAATAAATCTGTTGAATTCACGCTGAGCCGTCGTTATTTCAGTGACACTCTCACACTGTCGTACAGCGTTAATAACCGTTTTCCAGACACTGACGGTACGTTTCAGTGGTGCTCATGCGTCTACGGGGACGTTTCTTTGAGCGTCTCTCAAACGCGTCGTCTTCCAAGCCACATCCCAGAGGCGTCCCCAACAATAATCCTCAAAGAGAATCGCTGATGAATGGGGGGACGGACCGCGGTGAGAATTAACGTTTGCGCCATCCAGCTCAGTGAGGAAGACTATGATTAATTAATGTCTGTTCTAATCCTTCTGCCGAGTCACTGCTGTCGCCCTCGTGCTGTTTGATGTCACCCATCGCCGTTATCACACCCGACAGGACGCAGTATGCAGTCGTTCACAGTATACAGACGTTCAAATGGACACGTTTCGTTTTCTGGTCAAATTCCCTCAAGAGAATTTTAAAAAATTGTTCTCTTGCTTAAAAAAAACCCAATATGCTGTTTATTCCCGAAGCCTCGTGTAGAAATAATGACTAAAACGAGGTTGTGCGATGAACTTTTCGGCCATAAAGTGAAATTTTATGAAGCACAAGAGCAGGCTGGTTCTCACATGCACCGTAAAAAATACAAAAAAAAGTGAAAATACATTACAGGACTTTTAACACTTAAGGCCGAGGGAGACTGCAGCCACACACAGCAGGTCGTTTCCCAGCTCGACCGCCCGCGAATCGATTGTTTATTATGTCTGTGTGCGTGCGTGTGTGTGTGTGTGTGTGTGTGTGTGTGTGTAACCGTGCTCCCTGTCACAACATGGCAGGGGCTGCATGGAAAACTGTGACGACCGGGAGCTTGTTTTCATTCGCAGCGTCATTCTATGGCAGAAACCTGCGGGGTGTGAGGCAGGCGTGTGCTCCCTGACCTCTCTGGAGGTCACAGGTTTTCATTTTTCCACCGTTTCCACCGCATTCCAGACGTTAAAATCCAGCTCCTGCGTCGCACCATGAAGCCACATGTGAGAATTCAATGACTGAGCACGCGCACGTCCAAACCAAAGTCACATTTTGTCTCCGTCGTAAATTAACCTCAGTTGTACTCGGTGCGGATCGACGTGACGCCTGAGTTCACGTGAATTACTCTGCTTCCCTCTCAGGCGAGATGTGGGTTAACTACCAGCATCCTGCCCTTTATTTTGTCATTCGTCAGCCTTTGTCGACGATGTCCGCAGCTTGGCAGGCGAGCGCCGGCCTCTTTAACGCCGTGTGGATCACATTTAACTATTAAAAAGGTCTGTTTTGCTTGGAGCGCGTTCACAGCCAGCGACCGTGTTCCAGTCGGTGGGCGCCCGGGCGGGGGCGCGTGCCTCCTTCCAAGTTTACACTCCAGTGACGTGACCCAGAGAGGCCAAACGCTCGCTGTGTGAGACACACACCGGCGTGTCCCACCTGCTCTGATTAGATAGCTGCAGAGGGTTAAGGACACGGGGTGAGTGCCGTCCCAGCTTTTTTTTTTTTTTTTTTTTTAATTTTCTTGACCTCCTGCACTTCTTCTTTTCCATTTATTGCTGAACATGAAATTACAAAGGTCAACAGAAATGACTTGCAATCGCAGCAACAGGATGTCTCCGCTTTCATTTTCCACCAAATATGAATTCTCTCGCTACATTTCCAGGTCATTGGCGGCTATTTTTAGCCACTGCGGAGGAAAAGGAATCACACAGCGCAGTGCCTTGAGATGGAGGCAAGGAAAGGGGGGATCACGTCGAAAAAAAGAAAGAAGAAGAAAGAGAAACCGGTGTTTGAGCCGTGGTTCGTTTGGCGCCGGAGATGCGGCTGCCGGGAACACCTTCACGCACAAACCTGAGGGCCGCAGCGCTGGAGCGAAGCCAGCCAATGAGCACCGGGCTCATTCCGAAGAAGACCCCACCCCATCTTCCAGGAATGTCCAACTTCAGGAGTGAGAAACATTTAGTTTGGCCGAGTCGCCACGCTGTTTTTCTTCACTTCTGGCTCAGGAGGCTTAATGGTGTCAGTCGCCCCGAGCAGCCGTTTGTTTGGGCCAAAAGTGAGACTACTCCCACTGAAGGCAACACGCCCCCTTATAAGTTGATCAGGAATGTTTCATTGTGTCCTCCGCGGGTGTATTTATTGATTCTGAAGCGATTATTTGCGCAGGGTTTGTGAAGTGTGTTGGTTCGGCTGAAAAGGCGTGAAAACACCTCGGCGGTCGTTCCTCTCCAGCCGCTGACGCCGTGTTTGTGTCTGCCTGCCGAGGAGGAATCCATCCATCTGGTCATGGCTCTGATTAAACACCATCGTTTTGGCATCAATGCGCTTCCCTCATAGACTTCAGCCCCTCAGCCTCTCTCCCCCCCGAGAGAAAATAAAGCATCCTTCATTACTCTGCCCCCCCCCCCTCTGCAGTCCCTCACCCCCCTTGAGCACTATCCCTTTCCTGTGCTGTTTTGATGTGTAAATGAGCGCATTGAAAACCTGCAGGCCCCTGAAGAGATGCTTTCCATGAAAATGCGGCAGTCAGAGAGCACCGGGGTTCACACAGCTCGCCACTCCCTGCAACCGGATTCCAATCAGACACCCGGTCCGCCGCGGCCGTCTCGCCCCGAGACACACATTTGCATGGACGCATGCTGACTCATATCATCGCGCAGACAGACCCATTTCCACGGTGACCCTTTGAGTTGCATCCGAGGTGAGAACGCACCGCGTGGTTCTGAAATGACACAGACGCGGAGTCTGAGGTCGACATGAATGAACGACAGACAAACGGATGAAAAGTCGCTCTGGGTGTTTTGAATATTGATCAGGGTTTTCGAAATTTGTTAACACACACACACACACACACACACACACACACACACACACACACACACACACACACACACACACACACACACA
>JBBMJM010000002.1:1313330-1329271 GCA_037832705.1 Centriscus cristatus | reverse complement strand
TGACTAAGCTCCATTCTCTTCATGACATTAAAACTGTAAACCTTATTATTGAAACATCATTTTTGGTCCGGTGCAGCTGCCGCGCTGCTCGCTCTAATCAAGTGTAACATTTCCACTGGCTTTTCATGTGTCTGACCTTCTCTCCGATCCATCCTCGCCGCCACACCTGTTACCAAACTACAGATGGCTCCGGGCTGTCAGCGCCTCGCTATATTTCAGAGGATCTTTCTGTCCTCCTTGCTCTCTTCGCTGCTCAATAGAAACATTCTCCAACACACATCTAGTAGTTGGCAGTCGGAAAAGTTGGTACTTTATTTATTTTTGTTTTGCGATGAGCTTCATGTGACCTGCTGATCGAAGCTCCTATCGATGACGCGTGCTCACTTCGCAACACTGATGCAGTCCGTTATTTTCAATCTCCCTCTGAATGTGTCCTGGGAAGCTGCATATCACAGCAGTCTAGACACTTGCATAAATATTCGGTGTCTCCTGGCTCCTGCAGGTCTTTTCTTCATTCTCCAGCAGAGGCTGAACTGTGTGACTGACTCCACTCGGCCGTTCCTCTAGTCTCTGGGTGAATAATGAATCCACGTGAGACACCGACAACTCTTGGGCTGACTCCATCTGATGCTTGGAGAATAAAAGTCCACACACACACACACACAGGAGATTGAGAGGTCTGCTCGATATTTTATTAAAAACCAAGACATCAGTTGGCGGTCGCTGCTGGCCCGTTTCACCGTCTTATCACAAGATAGAATCATGGCAGTGACGCGTCTGACCCGGGGAGAAGAGAACTGTGGCCATTGTCCAGTTCCTTTACACTTGAGCCAGCCTACATACGGCTTTAGACTATAAATATATATATTCATATAAAAAGGTGTGTAAAAGACTTCTGTAGTTCCTCTGAGGATAAAGCGTTTACGGCCGGGTCTCATCTTGAGAAGGGCAATCGCTTGTTCTTCAAAAAAAAGTCAAAAGAGCAAGAGCAAACCTGAACCTGAAGACCCGTGAGAAGAAAGAAAGTAACGACACTAGAAAACCATCAGACAGGAGAGGAAAGGTGACCGGTGTGTGCACATTGGGTCAGTGGTCCGCTGCAGCAGTCTGGAGCTTTGAGCCAACACCGACCAGCTGAGCGGAGGCCAGCCTGCACAGTCAGTGCCAGGCCGCTACGCCTCCCTGCAACGTGCAAGAGAAGAGCGCCACCTGCTGATTCAACAAGGATAGGGCATTTAAACTGTGTCCAGCGGATTAAGTGGTTCTCAAAAAAATAAAAAACAAAACGCACAGGCAACTAAACCAGTGCAGTGATAAAAAAATCTGACTTGTTCTCTGCATTGACTCGGAGAGCCCTGGTTAAACCTCGCAATTTATTTGGATTCAGATCAGCTAACAAATAGTATCATTTACAATACCAAATAAAATGTGCAAAAAATATCAAATATTGAAAATGCCCATTTTTTTCAACAAACACCACATTTGTTATTTGAAACACTGTTTACAAATGTTTATGCACATTATTTCCAGAAAAGAGTGATTCTGCTGGCATCGACTGTAAAAAGACAGAGTGCAAACTGCCGGGACGATGAGGTACAGGTTCCTTTAAAGGGGCGGGGCACCAGGAGGGGGGTGAGGCTCTGGGTCAGGGGGCAGTTTGTTTGGGTTCTCTTGGCACCGATCGCTGAGGTGGAACTCGTTGTGTTAGAAGTCACGTCGACATGTTTGATCGCTGCGGTCTCCACTGAGCTTTTGACAACAAACAGGAAGTGGGTCAGTGACGACTACAACTATTCTACAGAGTTTTTCTACAAACGTTCATTTGACCCAAAGGAAGCGATAAGAGCCATGATGTGATCGTCTCACTGCGTCATGGAGACATATGGGACAGACACGTGTGTGTGTGTGTCAAATGCTGCTGATATGCCACACTCGTGTCTGTGTGTGTTTAAAAAAGGTTGACATGACGACTCAAACTTGGAACAGGAATTCAAACCAAAGTGTCTAAGAGCTGTGAGGACCCTCTCTGTGTTTGGGGAAAGGGGGAAAATAAAATACAGTAACATCACCAATTCTACACGGTACAAATATAAACCACTTTTGTCATTTTCCAAAATCCAAACAGAAACTCAACGAGAAAAGATCCGTCTGAGGATTACGCCCCGCTGCGGGGGTCTCGTCAGTCACTGGAGGAGGGGGACAGAAATTAAAGCAAAGATACAAAAGGACAAAAAGTACCCTGGACCTCACGAGCGTTTCTGCCTCTTGGAATGCCGCCGCCGACTGGGCCGCTCCTCGTCGCTGCTCGCACCTCGAGCGTCACCCCGCCCCCCCCTGAGCCGAGTTCTCCGTGTGTCCCGCTCGCCGTCACTGTCGTGTTCCCTGTAATCTTTCCTGTCCGCGGTGGCAGAGGTCCTCTTACTCCTCCTCCGACCCTCCTCCTCCTCCTCCTCCTCCTCCTCCTCGCTCTCGCTCTCCTCCTCCTGCCCTCGGCTGTTTCTGGTTTTCCTCTGGTTTGATTTGGTGTTCTTCATCTTCCTGGGCTCGGGCTCTTCCTGCTCGTCATCGTCACCCTCCTCCTCCTCCTCCTCCTCCTCTGAACTTGCCTGCACTGGCTGGATGCGCTTGCGGGAGCGGCGGCGGATGTAGCTGAGGCCAGGCAGGTTCTTGTGAAGAAGCTCTGTGAAGGTCTGCTCCGTCTTGACCATACAGGAGAGCACCGAGCTGCCCTGCTTGTTGTACTCCTCTGCATTGGAGAAGACCAGCTTCAGGTCCTCCATGAAGTCCTGGGCATGGCGATATGAGCCCTGGCTGAACTTGCCTAGCATAGTCTGGAAATCCATGGGCTGGGAGATGATGTCCAGGTAGTCTTCTGCCTCCTCGGTGGACACGGGCTCTCTGGAGGAGGAGCACAACGCAATGAAGACCACTACCATAACTCACGGTTATTTCCAGTTTCCCTCTCCAGAAACAAGACTGTGTGTCACAACTACACCAACTACCTGACGGAAACCACTGTGATTGGACTGTTGGAGTCATGTGACTCGCCCGGCTCTTGCAACTTCCCGCAGAGAAAACAGAATGTCTGAGGTTTGTCGTTCAAATACAACCGTCCAAAATGTGACGTTTGAAGTAAGAGAAATAAAAGAACCACAGCAGGGAGATTCAACTTGGACGGAGGAAAACCTTCCTACATCCTCCGTGTCTCGTGGATGCCACTGCCAGTAGCATAATTTGTTATTGGGGACATGTGCGTCCTAGTTTGATTGGAATGATCCTCACGCAGCCCCCCCCCACCCCCTGATGACAGCGCTCACACTGCTTTCTCAACACGCATCCAATAAACACTCGGTTGACGTGTCAGTGACGACGTGGGACCGCCTCTCACTTCCTGGGACTTTTCCTAGTGCGACCGGATGTGGGCCAAAGGTTGGAATGTGCTCTCACCTGAAGGGCCAGCTGTAGCGGAACTTCATCAGTTTCTTGAGGATTTCCTCACACCGCTCCAGCTCCAACACCTGTCTGCGGGTTCCTGACTGAGAACTCTGCCGCACCTGTGGAAAGCCCACACAGACGATAAGTAGGAGCCAGCAGAGGGCTTCACGTCCCTTCTGGGTTCTTACGAGTTCATCGATGTCTGCCGGGCTGTTGGGGCCGGTCCTCTGCTTGCTGCTGGAGGACGAAGACTTTTTGGATTTGCTTTTTGAACTTTTCTGCCCAGATGAAGACTTATTTTTCTTCCTCGGCCTCACTGTGGAGCAACAACAGGAAAAGAAAGGAAAACATTGTGTTACTGAATGTTGACATTTTCACCAAGAATGGAACACCAGCAGGAGTCAATGGGACACTGAGGGATCGGGGCTGGACGTTTCCTTTTCAACAGGACGTGTGTTCTCAGGGACAACGAGATTAACTGAGACGTGTGAATGTTGTGCATGTTCAAGAGAGAAAATCCACCACTGGTTGACTACACACGACGAAGACAATGTGGAAATGGGGTTTCTGTCATGGCTCTACCAACCACACCCAGACCTTCAAATGCAAACTGGTGGCGTGGTGTTGATCCATCACGCTGCCTGGACCCACAGTCAGGATCATCCTGCCACATACTGTGAGTGAAGCCTGAGTGAGACGAGGCTTCAAAGTGAGGTCCAGACCTGAGCTGTGCTACATGACAACACACAGACAATGGGGACGGGGAGACGACCGGACCAACATTCCCCGTCAGCATTCCGCTCATTCCCAGCCCAATTTTTCAAAAACTGTCTCAGGGCCTTAATAAAGGTCATCTTGGAAAGATGCTCGTCGAGATTCGTATTTGTTTCAGAGCGAGACAGAGTTGTCCAGCCTATGCAAGTTATGAAACTCACAGCTGTGCCCCATGGCTTTGTATTCATTCTCCTCCTCGTCATCCTCCTCCTCATCAGAGTCCTCCTCTTCAGACTCCTCCTCGCTGTCCTCTTCATCTGTGTCTTGGTTGTAGTTCCTGACAAGGACCCCAAACACGACAAACTCATCAGATCCAGGCGTGTTATCACACACTCATTCGTTCCTCGAGTCAACAGGTGTCCTAACTTGACCCGACATCCACTCACCTGGAACGGGAGCCGCGTCTGGCCACAGTGGGCTGGCAGGCCGGGCAGCGCCACTCGCCGGCAGGGATGCGGTACAACGCCGGTCGCAGGCAGAACAGGTGGAAAGCCTTGTTGCAGTCATCACAGAGGATGAGTTTCTCATCGTCACCTGGAATCACATCAACGTTCAATTTCTAGGTGACGGTGAGGACGAGCGAGTAGAACATTCTGCTGCAGTTGAGCCGCCTGAAAGCATCCGTACCTTTCCTTCGGCAGACTTTGCAGCGGGCGTTCTCTGCAGACATGTCCCATTTTATGCAGGCGTCCAACATCCCCAGCAACACGTGCATGCGGGAAAATGTCTGGGCCTCGCGGATAGCGGCCTTCCACTTTTCTACCGCTGTTGCCACCTGAGGAGGAGGTTTCACTGCTTAATCCAGGTGGAACAGGTAAGTTGCTAAGGGGTGTAACGATACATCAATTCATTGATTATATTATGTGTAATGTGAAAAAAAAAGGGTAGTGTGCAAATTACCCAGGTTGTTTGCAAACTACCTGTGTTTTCCAGCTAAAATACCTAAGCTAGCTAACAATCTGTTAGCTAGCGCTAACCCCGAAGGACATGCTGTTTGCAAACTACCCGTGTTTTCGGGTTATGTGCATATAACCCAGGTATTTTGCATATTACCCGTTTTTTTCCACATTACCTGTAACATGAGGTAGCACAGGTAATGTAGCATCAGTGAAACGTGATGGACATACGATATCACATCACACCGATCAGAGGCTCCTGAATGTGAAACCGGTACGGTCATCCAAGCTGGTGATGTACACCCCTACAAGCTGCTGCTCCTCGTACCTTTGCCTCCTCTGCCAGGCGCTTTTCCTCGTCCACCTCCTCAGCTTTGCTGCTTTCTTCCCCTCCTTGCTTCTTCTTCTTCTTCTGCTTGGGGGCCATAAATCCCTGCAGGAACTTTTTGATCACACAGGCCTGGATGGTGATGATGCACTCCCCGAAGTCTTTCAAGCTCTCCATGTCCTTCAACTGTGTCGAGACAGCAAAAGACAACGTTATAACCTACAACTATTGACAGAATCATGAGATACAGTATCAGACACTGATACCTGCATGATGGAAACAACATCTATTCCTTCTATCTTCAGCCGACAATGAACAGACACTCACCTGTTCCTCAATGTCAACGTTGTCGTCGAGGTACCCCAGACCTCCTTTCTGGAGGCGGGACGCCACCTCCTGGATATCGCTGCGCAGGTATTTCAGCAGCTCTGCATAGCCATCACAGGTCCTGAGGCCCAGTTTGCCCTTCCGGGTCAAGTGGATGGAGTGAATGATGTCCTGGTACCTGTGAGAGGGGGAAACAGCGTTCTTCAAACTAAACTAAACTCTAAATCAGCAGAAAATCATTGTAGTGGCTTTTACATTTATTTCATCCTCCTTCCTTCAATCCAGACAAGAAAGAATTCAACACTATCTCAAACATCTGACAGATCCCTGACAGCTGGTAAAGGGACAGTGTTGAAGCGGTTGACACAAGAGAAGGTTTGCTAAACTAATTCTCACTTGTGGCGACAATGTATTCACCTGCTTTGGATCTTCGCCTTCAGCCCACTCTCTCGAGCCCCCTGAGGATGAAGACTTTCCACCAGTTCCTCCAGCTCAGCTACACTGTCACATATGAACCTACAAGCAGAGAGAGGACGATGAGAATGTGTACAAAGTGTCATTAAATGAATGAAAACAGATTAAATAAGGACAAAGAGCTGACCAGAGGTTCTGTCCCTGCTTTGGAGCTGTCGTTTCCATACAGGTGTCCAGTGCTGCCCCCTGCTGGGCTCCTTCAATCATAGCACCATGTATGCTGCTGTCATCCTTTTCATCTCCTTCAATGCAGACAATCAGTTAATCAACAAACACAAACAATGATCACTCACCCATGTGAGTCCATCACCTTCACATCAAAGCATTTGACTACCTTGACACATGTTATACCTTGTGAATCATCAGTAGCTACAGATTTAGCCTCGTCCTCTTCCACATCGGGCTCAGCAGCTTTTTCCTCAGGTGGAGGGGTGAAGCTGTAGTCAATGCTCTCATGCACCCAACCCTTCTCGATGTACAGACCGGGAACCACTTCAGAGAAAAGCCAGTATCTGGGAAAAAAACAAACATCCAACAGCCATAGTTAGACTTTGCCTTATTTACCAACCAACAGCTCCTGCATCATCAGCGGCACACACCTGTTGTGATTTCTGTCGGTTCCTAGCGGGGTCCTGCGCAGAACAAGTTTGGCTTTGGTTATACCGTCTTGAAAAGCCCTTTCAGCAGCAACCCTCTGCTTGCGCATGCGCTCCTCCTCTGCCTCCTTCTCCATTCGTTCTAGGAGTGATAGGACACGATTGTCATTATGTACACAGACTGACAATGTCAAATTCAAGTCACGACTCGGGAGGCGCGTTTACCTTTGTTCTGCTTGTCCATCTCTTCCTTCTCCTTCTTTGCTTGCATGGCCATCAGCCGTCGGCTTTTCACTGAGCTGATCATGTCCTCTGGCTCCTGCTCAGTCTCCACCTTCACATCCTTTTTAGCCTCTTTCTTAGCACCACTCTCTCGTTTCTTCTCACCTTCGATTACAGGAAAAAGAACAAACGTATATGATCAAATGATAATCTAAATACAGGGGTCTGCTGGTATTTGAATTTAACACCAACAGTATCGCTGGTGCGTCATTTGCGCAAGTATTGTCATTATTATAATTACACCTACAACTCTTGGTGCAGGGAGGAAAAACAAATTTAAAAAATCTGAGTTCCTGAAAGCTGACAACAGCAACTTGGATGTGAAGTGCACGTTTTCAGCTTTCAGGACCTGATCCAATATTTTTTCCTTCCCCTAACTCCTTTTTTAGGAACTGAGAACAACATCTGAGCTTTTTGGAGCTGTTGACATTTTCTGTTTACATAGTAGTGTTAGTACGTGCTAGCACTGGACGTCTGTGTTAAAGGGTCATTGCCAACCTTTGCCTTCCATCTCCTTTCGCATCATCTTCTCGGCCTTCTTGCGATTGTTGACCTCTTTCAGCATTGCCAGACGCTCCTTCCACAGCTCGGCCGACCGCTGCTGCATTGCGTCGACGTGGTCCTCCACTGAGTAGGTCATGAGGATGCGGTGGCACATCGCCACCAGCAGGCTGACTTTCTCTTCAGGGCTAAGCTCAAACACTTCGACTGTTTCGAGCTTCTCCAGGAACTCGCTGGTCACCACGTCATCGAAGCCGCCCATCGGCCCCGAGTCCTCCGAGCCCTGGCCGCTCTCCTCGCCGTGGGCGTCACATGGACGCAGACAGAGACGAGCAAGCTCGGACACCGAGTGCATGGTGAGGGGGATCTCAGACAGGGGCATATCCAGCTCGCTGTAGCCCTCGGCCAGCTCGTCCTGCAGCATGGTTTGAAGCAGCGCCACCAGCACCCGGTTCAGGTAGTGGAAGCCAGAGCGTTCCCCTGTGAGCGCCTCCATCAGAGCGATGGCTGTGATTGGATACTGGTCATCTGGCATCAGCAGGCCAGCATAGCAATTTAGGAAGTCCACCACCATTGCAACGTCGCCAAACAGGGTGTTGGGGAGACCCTCTGGCATGTCCACCAGCTTGAACACCGGCAGGGTTTTGCCACCTTCAATGTCTTGGTCTTCATATCTTCGCGACTGCTCGCGGCGGACAAGCATCTCCTTCTCTCGCCGCTCCTTGGCCTTTTCCCGCAGTTTCTCTTTAAGTTCCTCGCGCTTCTTCTTCATTTCTTCCTGCCTTTCCTCCTCACTCATGGCTGCCCAGCGTTTCTTTTGCTCCAGGAGCTCCCAGCGTTTCTGCACCCGCTCCCTGAGCTCCTCGGGCAGTTTCCCACGCTCATCAAGGGAGAGGGTCTTTGCAGCCTTGGAGATGAGGGACGAGAGGGCGTTCTTTTTATCTTTTTTGCCCTTGTGCTCCTTATAGTAGCGAAGGAGGTGGAGCGCCATCGGGTGCAGGGGCTTCCCCAGCTTTGGAGTACCCATGCTGCTGCCTCTGGCTCTCTTCTTGGGGCTCCCAGCAGCCGCGCTCTTTGCCAGGTGCAGCAGGGTCATCTGTTTCATTTTCGATGACTTGGCACCAGCCTTCCCATCCTTTTTAGAAGCTTTGAGGACGTTGAGCTTATCACCGGTCTTTCCCGTTTTCTTTCCTTCTCTTTTGTCTCCGGCTTTTTTAACTGATTTTGGGGTCGACGGCGTTGAACTTTTCCCGTCAGCTTTTTTAGGAGTACCCGAGTTCTTGACCTTCAGTGGAGAGCCATTCATTTTTATTTTCTAAAGGAGAAAAACAAAAACTTAACCACTTAAACAAAGAAAAAGGTGACATTATCTTTGCATAATCTCTTCTGATGTCACGTCTACATGGGACTATTCAGACCAGCTAACCTGCATGTGGCCCCAGATGGTGGGACTGAGGGGCATCCCTGCTCCATCGGCCTTCTTCTTCCTCTTCCTCTCTGCCTTCTCACTTCCTGAATCCCCTCCCGGTGTGTCAGGGGACTTCAGCCTCTTGCGGGGTTTCCCCTCAGGAGAAGTCAAGCTCTTGCGCTTTGTGGAGGGATTCTCTGCTAAAAACTTGAGACAAAGATAGAGTGTAAATTGAGAACGAGCAGCTTTTCTCATCAAGTAAGAAGTTGGAAATTTACCTTGTGTGGCGCAAGAAGAAAGTCACTGAATTTACTGGGCAGATTGAACTTTTTCACCAGCTCGTCTTCGACCACCCAGGGGGCATTCTCCCCCATGCCAAGCCTCTGAGCGTAGTGGCGGATGAAATAGCGCATAATCTCCTTGGTCGGAGGGCGCTCGGTCCTGACAAGACTATCTGTTGGAACATCGCTGATCACCTGTGATGGAGACCAGTCACTGTCAGGTCTTTGTTCAGAGACAGAAACGGGATGTGACTCAGCACACGGGATACAAACCTTGTCCTCTGTGATGAGTTTCACGTCATACTTATGAGGAAGGAATTTGGGCATCACCCACTTCCTTTTCTCTTCCTTCATGGCAGTGGAAAGTTTCCTCGGTGAACGTCGTGCTCTGTCACCTGACGGGAGGCAAAACAATACCGTCTCCACATGGTGCTAATAAAAGACACAACAACTGAAGGTTTTACACAGACTGACAAACACTGTTCCTCTGTCCACTTTGCGTGAAAGGTGGACTTGGCTGGGACTTGTTGAGTTTATAACTCCAGCTGTTAACCCCCTCATTCAGACTCCTACTCTGTCCCAGTTACATTGTTTACACTTTTACATTGTAAACATTTTATAGCACCTTATTTTACATTTTTTAACAAATTTTTATATATACTTTTTAATACTTGTCTTATTTATTTATCTTTACTCATTCTTTTCTACTTTCAAGGACTGCTGCTCAGTTGTTTGTGCAATTACCCCTCGGGGATAAATAAAGTCTTTCTGAATCTGAGACTTACTGAGACTCTCCCTCCTGCTCTCCTCCTCTCTCAGGGGAGGGTCCTTCCTCTGGTTCTCGTGACTGGCATTCTCCTTGTCACTGGATGGAGAGTCACAAGCCCCTTCAAGTTTCTTCTCCCCAGCTTCCACCTCTGGGTTTTCGAGGGGATGAATTTTCACCACCTTTACCCGTAAATTTTTGTCCTTTCCCACCTGAATTAAGAGATTTAGGTTGTTTTAAGTACATAATTTCCTATAGTTACAACATTAGAGCTGAGCCAAATCAAACTTACCATGAAGTCACACTCTTCACCAACAGCGTACTTGGTGAGGATTTCCAACCAGGACATTTCAACCAGTTTGTCTAGAGACACTGTGTTATGGTGGACCATCTCCAGAATGGGCTTCTCAAACCACTGGGGATACTCCTCTTGAAGCCTGTCAAAAACACAGCATATAATCATTTATCAAATATATTTGGGTTTTCTCCATGACATATATGTATTTATGGTGTCATTTACGTCATATTTATTTGCTGCCCGTTTGACTTCTCCCTGCCAGAGCTAAGGCGTTACATAACGGGACAAATAAAAGTGGTGAGCTTGGCCAGAAGGGGGCGCAACACCTATCAGCTGATATAATTAGACAGAGCTTAGGTGCAGCATGTGATCCTGGGCGGCTACAGCTCTTGGCAGATTGGAGATCTGCTCACCTGTCTTTGATTTGACATTCCTCCTAGCAACTCATGAAGTGGGTTCACACTCTTGTCTGACAAAACATATACATAGAAGTACAACCTGGTAATGAATCGACAGTTGTGAGAAAAATCAGTCTAGCTTTGCTATTCAACTATTGCCAATGCGATGAAGAAACCTCCAAGAGACCGATGCAGATTCAAGGATGACTCAATCACACACCCTCTAAATAGCATAAGAGGAGGGGCAGCAGATTTGTCCAATCATAGCAAAGCATAAAGCCTTGTGACCTTCACTAAGCGAATACTCCGTCATGCTACTCAACGACAGTGAGAGAAGCGTATCTTTGGCTCAAGTGTACCACACAGTTTTGTCTGGGTTTGCGTGATTCATATAAATGCCTGTTTTAATCACTCTGTCGATGCAAAGTGGATGTGACTGTTAATCACACCTGTGTGATCATGATTCAGTCTGTTGCCAATAAAAAATTAAAGTGTACGCAGTACATTCAGTGGATGTACTTGAAAGATGAACTCGAAGAAACAATACTAACAGTTCTGTAACTTCTTGTTCTTCCTCCCACGCCTCTTTGTGTGTGAGCTGGTTGCTTCCAGTGCTCTTGCATGTCCAGATGCGTTCATCATATCTCTTCAAGCGTGCCTCATACTCGCTGGGGATATATGGTCAAGTACATTCAACCACACACTCACATTAAAAACATTGTTTTTTTTCTAACATGATTGCCAATTAGGAGCTGTCCCATGTCTGTTTCAGATTATAACAAAGTATCATGAATGTCCTATAGGTGTAAGCAACTCGGGGTTCTCCACCATAATTAATAAATACACTGTTACACAGTAGTACACCATGTCCAAAGAAAAGTTTGTAATGGACAATGCAAACTAGCAGAGCAAGAAAGCAACAAATAAGTGTCACGGTAAATTGGAAGGGCATTCCATGGCTGATAACAGTATTATCAATAAATGTTATTCTCATTACAAACGACATGCATGTATACAAATGTTTAAGCAGTCTTGCAACTCCGTGTGTACATTATCGTACCGTCAAATCTAGCGTCGTGTTATCATCACAACGCAGAAATAAGTAAGAAATAACGATTCCAACCATCTAGTTTGCTTTATAAAGTTCTAAATGACAACTAAAAGTGGGTCTTAGGCAAACGGCCAGGGTAACGGCCTGTTATGAGCCGGTGAATGGATGCAGTCGCTAGCGTTACAAGGACGGAACTGCCCATTGTGACATAATACAAGCGTTAGCAGCAATGCTAACTCCCTCAGCTAACTTCAGTGGTTGACAGCCGGACCACCAAACCAAAAAAGTAAAATGATGCTGTTAGTCAGAACTCCACATGTCACCAAATGTAATAATAATGGGGCAATGCAGCATAATGCGGCGTTATCATACAGAAATATCACCTAGCTACGGTGAGTTGATTAGCAGAATGATGGAAACATAAGCTAGCAAGCTTGACAACTGATGCTGTACGCTGTCCATGTGGGGAAACACTAAAAACGGGAAAAATCAGCTAACATCGTATTACACGTTCGTCAGAATTAAAGACATGTATAAACGTGCAGTATATCCGATACACTGAAGAGATAAAGCTTCTCGGCTACACCCTGAGACTGGGTATCAACATTATGGTTAAGGATACTCTTTGTTCCTGAAGGCCTCCTTGGTGTGCTCGATGATGAAGACCTCCTCTCCCGGGCCTGGCGGCTCGGCTAGCGGCTTAGCTAATGGGTAAGGTTTCCGGCCCAAAAGCGGTGCCATTGTCAATCCACAAATGGCACGGGTGGTGACGAAGTAATAAAATAGTCTAAAAACAACCCAACCTGATGATGTATAGAAATGCCCTTAGCATGTATCCGGGTGCCCAATGTTAGCACGGATCCAGTTACCGCCGGCAGGCCCGGCTCCCAACGTGTAGCAGCTAGCCGATTAGCTAGCAGGCAAGGTTGCTATCTCGTTGCAAAACAATAACAGTGCGCTTCTTCTTAGCCGCCTCATCGCATCCTTCTCCTCGCGTCTACAACGGTGCCATGCCTGTTAAGCGCAACGGCATCCATACAAAGATTGCAGGACTTGTCTTCCAGGATAGTTGGTAAACTTTCAGTTCATCCGAGTGAGCATGTCAGGATGTAACCCCACGGTGAAATCAAACTCGCGGCAAAAGCTAACAGCGCTGTCTGGCGCGCTGTGTGATTCAACACAGCTTTCAGACTGTGCCTTTCCTCAAGTAAGTAGTTGCCTTTGCTCCAGTTACACGCTGTCCGGGGTTCTTCTTCGATTAAAAAAAGCACCAGTTCGCCCAACAAAATTTTGAACTACATCAATCAAGAGGTTAATTCCTTGTCGAAATGGCGGGAGTTTCCAGCGCACCGGCACAATATCCGTACCCCCTTACGCACTCCGTTTCCCCGGCAGCAAGCGGCGTCGCGACGACGTCCCGCCTCCTCTTTGCGTTTATTGGCTGAGTGTGTGTCGCGAACTCATCAAAACAATCTCTCATTGGTCAATGTCTCTTGTCTATTGTTGTCTAGGACAGCCCATCCAACTGAAACCATGGCCCCGAAACCATGACAATAAGCTGCGATTAATTCAGTTTATGGAAAAATACGTCCTGCGAAATTTAGAATGTGAGTTTCTGAGAGGTTATAAGAAATGAATCCATCGTTAATTATTACTGGCATTTCAGATGCTATTGTCTGAACTCCATTGTGTGTCATTAACCAATAGGACAGCCTTTATCAGCATGTCTAACTTAATATGTAGGTGATCCAACTCAAAAAATACACAGCAGCAATTGAACTGACATGGAAAGTAACATTTATTATGGTTTACAGAATCTTCAGTTATAAACATGGCAAATTACATTCTGAATATTTAGAAAAAGCATGTTTTTCCCTCGCTTGTGAAAAGCTAATAGAGGTTTACTCCGAAAAACATTTCCAGCCAGTGGCCTTAATCAAGCCATGCATTGATGTCTTTCCAAAATGCTCCATTAAAAGTCAAAAAACGACAATGTGATAGCATACTGAGACCTACAGACGGCAAACCAGTCTGCAAAATAAAATTGGACAAACATAGCTTCCAGAGAACTACACATATCAGTGATTTGCTGCAGACGTTTTGGAAATCTGCGCCACACAAGCAATGATTTAGCAAGCCTTAATTTGTTCCTTTCAAAAATGCACTGATGAGCAATAATAAATTTATTCTATGTTTTCAAAGCTTTGCTAATTTGACAACAGCTGAGGACAACTTTGTGTGCATTTCAATGACAAGATTTTACTGATTTATTTTAAAACCTATCTTAGAACAGCGTTTTCTCCTGTGCAAATCTTCTTTAAAGGAGGTGCCCCTGATTCATCCAGTTCATCCTGTTGGATAAAAACGTATGGTTTTCAAATCCAGTGCAACTTATTTTTCCCCGAATCAGCATCACTTTCAATTCATGTAACCAAGCACATTTATTTTTTATTTTTTTTAATAAATTCTTTTGATCGTGTTACAACAATTTCAGAGAGTGTACCTGTGTGTCTGGCATGCTCCGTCTGGCAGTTCCTGATGACAGAAGGTCCTCCTTAATCAGAGTAGGAGGCTCATCCGCTCCCTCCTGTCCAGAGTGAACTGGTTCTGTATGTATGTTTCATGACATCATATCCAAATTAATTAAGTGTGTGTACATTTATTTGTTATTGTCAGGAATAACACTGATCACATTAAACATGTACGTTTAAACAACTGGAACATTTAATTGTATTTAATGGTGATTACCAATTAACATGTATTGTGTGTACTTCTTCAAAATAAAAAGACAACTGTGTACCATTTATTTAGTAGGTGTTATAGAGAGCAATCCACGTACCATCCACACTTTCCTGGCCTAGCATGGGTGGCTGAGAGTCTTCGGTTCGTAGGCCAGAGGTGTGAGGAGGGCTGACCTGCTGCGAGCTGGAGGTGCTGCTGCTGTTATCCATCTTAGGCTGGTAGACGTCCGACAGAAAGCTCTGGTTGCTGTTTTCATCTGAAACCAAGTGTACATATGTTCTGCTGGCAGCTGCTTTCAATCTCGACCTTAGTTCACGAGGACAATCGGACTCACCATTAAAATCCATCAAGGAGTTCGTGTTCTCCAGGACCACATCTTTCAGCCCTCTAACATCACCGCCTGTAGACTTGGTGCGATATATCTAATAACAGAAAGAGGGGACTGAAATCAGTCCATTTATTATCAGAATATACAATCGTATTTACACAAAGAGTGCCCACCTGCTTTGTTTCTGTCACTGGCACCCACTTGAATATACGCAAGGATGTGTCGCCAACTGTAACCCATTTCTTCTCCCTGGGGATGAGAGCAGCAGTTTGACTGATTTCAGTGCTGGAGCTCAGTGTATGTTGGATACTGAATGGTCTGTTTTAATAGCATTAACATGACATACCGATCGTAATCATCCTCTACTGTCAATAATAGAAATAACACCTGGTAAAATATGCTGAACTGGTGATCGTGTGTACAATACGCAAAATGCGCAATCGTTTTCTTATTTGTCGTGGAGAAGCGTCTACGGGGCAGTCGTCTAATCTGTATCAGCAGCATGTAAGGCTGTAGCCATATTGACAGCTCCCGGCGGAAAAATTCGGCTCGCCCCGCCTCCACTGTCAAAGTAGGGCATCGATTGGCCGACAGCCCCGTCAATCATCCAACTTTTCCGACTGAAGTTTGTTGAGCGACGCAGCAGATAGCAACCTACACTCTACTAATACATTTCCCTCCATGTTGCCTCCTCACACGGCCCACATACCATTTCCGTACTTTCTCGATGGCCGCCAGAACCTTTTTAATGTCATCTTTAGCCCGACTCCGAGTCTCAGCGCGGCCCGATCGTCCCGACATCTTGGTGCTGTTATGATTCATGTACAGATGCATCTGAAAACTTCAAGACCAAGCCCCAGTTCTTCTTTACAGTGGAACTCTCGCGAGATTTCTTTCTTTTCTTTCTTTTTTTTTTTTTTTTACAGTACGTGTGCCGCTACTGTATTGTTAGGATGAACACGTTTTACATTAATTCCGGCCGTAAATATTATAATTATAATTAATTAATTATGATGTATTATAATATACATCGTCATATATATTATATTTGTTGTT
>JBBMJM010000002.1:1281761-1292100 GCA_037832705.1 Centriscus cristatus | reverse complement strand
CCTTCTAACCTTCCTCTTTTCCCTCTTTCCCTGCACCAATCGTCCTCCTCTTCTTCTTTGACCAACAGTAGTCCATTGTCAGCTGCCACTGCCACTGCTGCCTAGTGGCTGGGTTTCATCACGTTCTCCCTAGTGAGAGAACGTGAGACTATGAGGTCTATTTGTTGATACAGAAGAAACAGAATAAAAAGATCCGTCGTATTCCGGTTGTTTGTGTCAGCTGATGAAAACGACTCTCACATGGACATATTATACTGCGTCATATCAATCATCTCTCCTTTAAACCCAGGTTCACCCCAACAGCATCCACATCTGTGCCGTGGTGGTGGAATATCAAACCAAGACGAACCGCATCAACAGAGGAGTGGCCACCAACTGGCTGAAGAACAAACTGGTCAGCGACAACGGCCACAAGTCCACCGTTCCCATGTACATCCGCAAGTCCCAGTTCCGCCTGCCCTTCAAAGCCACCATCCCCGTGATCATGATCGGCCCTGGAACAGGAATCGCTCCCTTCATGGGCTTCGTCCAGGAGAGGGGCTGGCTCAAAGAGCAAGGTATCCACAGCTGAGTTGGAGTTTGAACTCGAGCAACCTCATGTCTGCATGGATACGAGCGCAAATGTTTCCACTCTGTCCTCGTGGTAACGAGTGTCGTGTGGTGTGTTCTTCTAGTGAAAACACAGGGGTCGTTTTCAGCAGTAAATGGGTAATTCTTTGAAACGTGTCAGTAACATTGTGTAATTAAACAGTCAGTGATTTCAAAGAAAAAAAAAAAACTACTTCTCCATCGTTAGAAGCCCGACAAAGAAGAGCATCAACTTCATCCGTTTTTTTGGGTTTTTTTTTGTCTCTGTCTGTTCAGGGAAGGAGGTTGGAGAGACAGTGATGTACTATGGCTGCAGACATAGGAATGAAGATTATTTATACCAGGAGGAGCTAGAGGAGGCGGAGAAGAACGGAGTTCTACAGCAGCTTAACGTCGCTTTCTCCAGAGACCAGGAGCAGAAGGTACAGTCGTCCCTGTTGATGGTGCCTGATCCTTCTGGGTCTGTGTGACCCGTGCTGTCGCTATGCAACCAGTGCCGGAGACACTTGTGCTCAATATAGTTTATATGATCACACAAGAAGTGTCCACCTCTTATCTGTGTCTTTAAACTCACATTATGCTTCTGTTTTTCCTCACTGAAGGTGTACGTGCAACACCTGTTGAAGAATAATAAGGAGAACATATGGAAACTAATAAACTCCGAGAATGCTCATATCTACATCTGCGGGTAATTCCATTACTTTCATGTTCTTACATTTGAGACAAAAAGTACATTTTGAGTTGTTGTTGTTGCCAATATTCTTGAATCCAAAGCATATGTCAACTGAAGTGTGAACTAATGATCAAGTGCTGAACATTAGTTCAGTGCTAAGGGGTGTGGCGCCCCCTAGTGGTGTACTGAGGCAGACTCACAGATGGTTTTGTTCAAATAACTCAGCCACACAGGAATGATTATGTATCTAAACAAGTCATTTCCACGTTTAGGGACGCACGAAACATGGCGAAGGATGTGCAGATGGCCTTCTATGAGATTGTAGAAGAACTGGGAGGCATGACGCGCACTCAGGCCACAGATTACGTCAAGAAACTGATGACCAAGGGACGCTACTCGCAAGACGTCTGGAGTTAAAGAGCCCGATCCCAGCCTCCCTCTCACTACTCGGTGTCTGTCTTTATTTTTATTCTTTGTCTTCTGGTTGTATGTCTTGTTTTCTTCGAGCTGAGTATTAAAACCATGTAACATGTGTTTCAGTTTAGCTAGTTTGTGAAGCTCGTGGGGCTAACCCTACCTCAGGAGGTTGTTCTAATCAATCCAGTCAGCGATTTCAGGCCACATGTCCACTCATGTACGGCATCACGTACCTGCACTGCCTCATGCCACTCTCCTGGACTCCAGCCGGGGTCCGCCACCATGCACATTGAGATGGATTTTACTGCACATGTGGTCTAAACAGCTGTTCCTTCATGTTTTCCGCAGGTTTAATTCAAATAGGATTCAGATTTAATCAGCTACAGACGGCTGAGTAGAGAACGTGTCGATTTGGTGACTCCATCACAAACTGGTTGGACAAATTTAGATTGAATGTGTTTAGTTTTTCAACTTTCAAGCAGTTTTTACTGACACCAGAGCAGATTCTACTGTGTTTTAGCAAATAGATCGCCAGGTTTGTATGTCCAGGTTTCCAAATAAATACTTTCAGAGAAGCTTTAGACGTGAACAGGTGCTAATGTTTAAATTTCATCTTGAAATGCTTTTTGAAGTACATTTAAAAAGTGATCAGTGGGAACCTGGTGTAACATTTTAGGTACAGTCTGCTTAGCTTCCTGTCTTGACAAGGGATTGTGCTTTTTTATGCACCAGTTCACTCTGTAAACTGGTGAGATGCAGAAAATTGATGCAAAGAGGAAGAACATTTTATAAAAAAAAAAAAAAAAAGGTTTTATTTTTTGCAAAAGCCTGCAGTTAAATATAATGAAAGTAAATCTGGAGGTACTCTGTTGAAAAATGTTTTAATATTTCAAATGACACAAGTGACGTTTTTGTCACGTGGCAAAAACATTTGGCAGCAACAGCTGTTTATCAAGGTCCATTTGTTGTTGTTGTTGTTGTTTTTGTCTAGTCACATGCTCCAGTACAAGGAGAAGGTGATCGTGACATTTTGCGTCCATGCTTGTGTGTGAATAAGGAGCTCAAAGAGTTTAAAGCCTCTGCCATGGAAAAATCCAGCCCGTGCCTTTATAACACTGCCTTATGTTTGTTTATAGCATTCCAATCCAAGAACGTTCTTTTTTGTTGTTGTTCCATACTCAAAGACTCATATGTTGTCAATTATATTGGAGACTATACTCAATCATTGTCGCCCCCCCATTCCAGTTCATGGTGTAATTATTTGATTATCTGGCATGCAGTTTTTTAATGAATAAACTCTGAATAATTTGTCAGCTTAATCTCTCGATTGTCTTGAAGCAGTTTCATTTTGTAGAAAACAAGGTGTAAATTAGTGATGGTGAATTACATCAGTCGTTTCCCATCATTCTCCACGAAGTGGCGCTATTTAGGACACAGCTTATCAAATATATGCTGTGAAAATAACACGGTGTCGGTCAACATGCGAACGTAATGTGGATTGCTGTTAGATAATCACTGCATTATAGAGAAATTCAGTATTTGCTAACAAAGTCGTCAAAGCTCAAGTCCTCTCGTGACAAACGTATTCCTGGAGATGGCAGCCCACCGCTCCTGGCCTGCGTGTGCATGTGTGTGTACTTGTAGTGTGAAGCGAGGATGGGTTCAAAGCAGAGGACACGTTTCGGTTTGTCTTCTCCTTTCGGCTTGTCCCTCTTCAGGGGTCTCATGAATGATCAATTTCCATCTTTCCCTGTTCTCTGTATCCTCTACTCCTCAACAAAATGTAAAAAAAATGTAAAGGATACATTTCGGTTTGTGTTTGCGTGTAAATGTAAAAGACGACTGACAAATAAAGGTTTTTCTTGACTATTTATTCACCATAAATTCGGTCTTCGCTCGTTGGAGCCGGTCGTTTACATTATGAAACAGCAGGGGGCGATAATGTCACGAAGCTGTGGATGTGAGCTGCGTGTTGAAGAGCAGAAGAAGAACATCCATTAAGGGAAGTCCCGCAGGGTTTCCTGCTCGATCTGGTGGCGCTGCGTAACATTCTACGGGTTTTTAGCAGCTAAGCAGGAGAAACAGACCGTCGCTTTTAATAATACTACATACATCACACAATGTCCACCGGTGAGTCTTCTTTCTTCCCACCTCCCGTGGCTGTGGTTGTGGAATGGAAAGTGGGTCGAATAGCTTGCGAGTTAGCTGCTAACCCGCGAGGCCAGCATGGCCCCGTCTATTTCTTGGATTTGTCCTCTGTAATCAAAAGAAACACGTTTGCCTTATTGTAGTACGACAACCCGAATCGTACCTATGTGTGAGCTCATTTTGCTAGTTACCGTTCGCAGTTCACAGACTTTGACTCGCCGTCTTCAGTATTAAATGTATGATCTTCAAAGGACGGACGTTATTGTTGCGCCCAGCCTACTAGCTAACGTAGCCTAACGTACCGTTAGCGATCGCGAGTCCCCCTTTGTTTATGCCGCTTCTGTCTGTTCCTCCGACCGGGAATCCGGGTGGGCTGCTGGTACAGGTATAGTCACAGACCAGTTGCTTACCGCTTTGTCCGTAGATGGACTGAGTGCAGTTAATGCTTCCGACAGACCGCTTTTTAAGTGAAAAGTACGTTTCCTTTTCAGGGTTTAGCTGCAGCACAGACTGAATTGACCGCCATTTTCCGCAGGTTGGCGTGGTGACAGGCCCGTGTGTGTGTGTGTGTGTGTGTGTGTGTGTGTGTGTCGCTGGCCTACTTCTACTAACCCGCTTCCCGAGCTGCTCAGTCACTTTGACTTAACGAACGCAGCAGAAAACATCGTCGTATTCATTCGTAGACATTTCTTTAACATTCTTTCCACCTTGCGTTTCAGATTCGGGCTACGGACAGCATGGTGGTTCACAAAGGTAAATGAATAATTTACCAAATACTGAATTCATGTCTTAACACCACAGCTAAATTGATGTGTGTCATATTAATAGACCGCGAATCACTTTTAGTTCATGGCTTTTATAATTTTCTTTCAGTTATGGCTCATATGGAAGTCAGCAGGGTGGGCAGGTAAGACCTTTCTCTATTTGGTCATTCGTTGGTACTTTTTGGGTTCTGATTTTCAGCTGAATACTAAAAGTATAACTTTTTTTAGACTTATGGTCAAGGAAATGGTGGCGCCGCTTACGGGGGACAGAGCTACGGCAGTTATGGTCAGCCTGGTGTGACGCAAGGTAGGATATGACTTTACTAATTCATACCGCCTCTGATATTATCATGTATTTATGCCTTGATACATTTCTCTGTCAAGTGTCAGAGGATTGTTTTCTTATGAATTTCTGGCTTATTTTTGTCTCAGCAGAAAGTTATGGCCAGTCTCAGGGAGGCTACGGGCAGCCACAGAGCTATGACAGTTATGGACAGGAGTCCTCTGGGTAAGATGTTTCCACTGATTTATGCCACATAGTAGCAAACCACAATTTGACTGTTAACCTGTCTTCTATTTCTCTTATTTTGTTCAAACCGGAATAACTCAGTTATGGCGATAAGACGTCTTACGGACAACAAGGATCAGGATCATATGGGCAGCAAGCATCCTACGGTAGTCAGGGGCAAGGCGGAGACAGCTACGGGCAGCAAGGATCTTATGGTGCCCAGGCTCAGAGTGGGGGTGCAGGTGGTGGCAGCTATGGCAGGTGGAGTGACGGTGAGAATCCCTCCCCCCATAGTCTTCATGTCACTGTGTAGTTGTTCCGTGTTGTGGTGATCTCAAAGTATGTCTTTGCAGCAGGTGATAGTGGCGGTCAGGGTGGCAGGTTTGGCCGTGACCAAGGCGACCGGTCTGAAGGAGGTGGCTACCGAGGCAGAGGGCGCGGAGGCTTTGACCGTGGCGGTTATGACCGCAGTGGCGGATATGACCGTGGCGGATATGACCGCAGTGGTGGATATGACCGTGGCGGAAGAGGTGGACATCCTGGTATGGGGTAAGTTGCACAGTGCCACTGCCCCAAGGTATTTTCCTCCACTGTGAAATGTGAGACTCGACACGTCGTAGCTCATCGACGACACGCCATCTGCGTACACGTTTGTCACTCATGCGCTTTGTGCTCCAGAGGCCTGAACTTCAGGCTTTTATTGTTTTGTTTTTTGCCAAAACTTGGATTCATCTTCAGTTTCTTAGATGTTCAACTCAGTGGTGATTCAACACACACAAGTGCTGACTAACGGTTGCAAATGACCTGGTTTGACCTCTGACGATGTGCTCTTCATCATTTGGGTGTTAAGTAAAGCGATGGCAGTTCCATTAGCGTCATGCTAGCTGGCCCCATTAGGCCAGGAACAGTTTTTTTTCTCCTCCCACCTCTCTGCAATGCAACTTTTCTCACTTGGAAGAAGCAATTTACAGAGGACCAAAGTCAGTATTGGGAAATGAGAACATGCTCCGCGTGGACACCTGTGCTCAAGGTGAAATGTTCGGGTTGATGTCGTTGGGATATGAATCCAACTTTTGCTTCATTCTGAAGAGGCTTCACCGTCTGGCTCTAGTTCATAAACTGTAAGAACTGTATGGTTTCTTTTTCTTTCTTTTTGAAGTCTAAAACAGCAAACAAACAGCTTTGCTGTCACCTTTTTAGTAATATGAGCTTTGGTCAACCTGTCGGTGTTTTTTTTTTAGTGCTGTCATATTAAAAAAAAACCAAAACCAAACATCTTTAGCAGCCTCGTTGGCAGAAACATTCCCGGTGTGTCTTGTTCCGAGGATAACGGATAACGTAGCTTCTAAGCAGCTGCTGTTTGACCCGGAGCCACGTCTTCAGCTGCATCCTGCTCAACAGGTTTCATTTCAGTGTGTTGTATGTGACAATGGCGAACATGTGTGTTGTGTTAACATGGATCTACATTTTATACTACAGGTGTTCAGAGTGATTGAACTAAAACACGGACCTCAGTTAAAGGATCTCTAAACGCACTCAGTGGAAGATTGCTTATCGCTCGCACACTAATCTGGCTCTTGACCTTAAACCTAAATTTAGCTGATTGTTGGAATTTAATCCGGTCGTACTTCATCATTAAAAAACCCCAAACAAAAGCCAAATTCCACCAAGACCAAGTGACGTCTACACTCTTGCAGCCTGATGGTTCGGTCAGAGCTGCCTCGTCGTCTGTCCATTGTCTCTAATGTGAAAAACTAACACATTCCTCGTGTGAGACGTTTCCACCGTAGTCGCACACCCTGGCAGGAGTGCATACTGATGGGATGTAGGGGAGCTTTGAGCTCTCAGGTGGGACAAAGGAAAAGCCATCATATCTCCAATTTTTCCTCTGCAGAGGTGGTGACCGTGGTGGCTTCAAAAATTTCGGTGGTAAGTGACGAGCATCAGAACTGTGTCGGTGGGGGAGGAAAGAAGTTGAGTTAGCAGACAAGGAAAGAAGGGGGATAGAAGAGCTGAACGCCACCATTTTCATGTCCAGATCCCGAGGGACTCCACCTATTGTTAGCAGGGTTTCTCCTAAATGTCCTCAGACATGAAGTTTAAAATAATGGTACTGTTGCATGAAGACGAGGTTGATTGTAAATGAGGCGTTCCAGGACGAGGAGGAAACATTTGATGGTGGTCCGAAAAAATGGAACGACAGTTCACATTGAAAGGTGTTGGTATGTGAAGCATCGGTATGAAAACACCCAACAGACGTAAACACGGACCTTTGTAATATTCCTGGCCGCTATGCACTGATAGGGATGATGTCATGTTTTGTAGACAGCAGAACACAGTGGGGGTTTCTTGCTCAAGCGCTCTCTCCATCCTCTCCGCTGTTTTTTTCCAGGCTCTCGGGACTACGGATCGAGGGATGAACCAGGTAAACGTCTCTTCATCGTGGAATCGTTACTAGTCCTAGTGTGAAGAGATGGATGGATGGATGGAGGTTATCCTGTTTGTTCCTCACCTCTCCCGTCTCGTTGGGATCCCCCCCCCCTCCAGGAGAACAGGACAACTCCGACAACAACACCATATTTGTCCAGGGACTGGGCGAAGATGCCACAGTTCAGGAAGTGGGCGACTTCTTCAAGCAAATTGGCATCATCAAGGTACTGAGCTGGTTTGAAGTCTGTCGGTGTCCCTCGGACGTCCTCCGCGACTGGCGACGGGAGCGCGATGGAGCACATGGACATGAAGACTTTTGTTTTGAAGGTGAACAAGAAGACCGGGCAGCCGATGATCAACATCTACTCTGACAAGGCCACCGGTCGGCCGAAGGGAGAAGCTACAGTGTCGTTCGATGACCCGCCCTCTGCCAAAGCCGCCATCGATTGGTTCGATGGTAAACACACGGCCGCTCTGACGATCAGGGTCACTGTCTCTGAGCATCCATCAACCGCTTTCTAAATTACAGGCAAGGAGTTCAACGGCAAACCCATCAAAGTATCGTTTGCCACCCGCAGAGCTGAGTTCACGCAGAGAGGAGGAGGAGGTGGACGAGGAGGGAGAGGAGGTGGGTGGGGGGAGCTGAGGGGGCCGTTTGAATCAGGAATGGTTTAGACTGAAGTGGTGTCGCTCCTTGTCAGGGTTCAGAGGTCGTGGTGGAGGAGGACCTAACTTTGACATCAAGGGTGGAGACTGGCCCTGCCCCAACAGGTCAGTAAGCGTTTCTGCGCCTGTCTAAGGGCTCACGCACGTCCGGGAGCTGAGTGCGTCTGTTCTGTCCTCAGTTCGTGTGGCAACATGAACTTCGCACGGCGGCAAGAGTGTAACAAGTGCGGGGCCCCCAAACCAGGAGATGCCGGATTTGGAGGTACGAGGGTCCTCGTCTCGTCTCTCTCTTTCTCCTCTGTCAGCATACGTCAGCCGTATTCTGACTCGATTCCTGTTTTGAAGATCGCGGAGGCAGAGGGGGTTTCGGCGGGGACCGTGGCGGTGGCTTCCGGGGTCGTGGAGGATTCCGTGGCGGAGACCGTGGTGGCTACGGAGGAGGCGGTGGTGGCGGGGGATTTGGAGGTGGCTACAAAATGGGAGGAAGGTTAGTTTTTTTTATTCTTTGATTGATTTTTGTACATTTAATTCCACCTGTATCTTAACCGACCAAGGTTTTATGATTCAAGTTCTAAGTCTGTGTGTGACCAGAAGAGGGCGCAGTCTGCCTGACTTCAGTCCCATCTGTTGTGTGTTGTCATAGAACAGTCCACATTTCTGAACGTTAAGAATTGTCATTAAACTACTTCTATAATTTAATTTTTAAACAATCAGTCCTATTATTAGAACAGGCCTGAGGTCACCACGCTGGCAGCCCCTGATGCAGACAGCTGATTGTGTATTTCAGTACAGATTTCTCCGTCCTCCTGGACGTTGTCTGAGTTGTTATTCCTCGTCTGACACAACAGACCAAGGTGACTCGTCATGTCCCCGACAATAAATCCTGACTTTGTCTGCCACCTGAATATGCATTCAACGCACGCACGCACACGCACACACACGCACACACACTCACACTCCTGTTGGTCTCGTCACGATTTAGTCTGAAGGAGAAGAAGCGTCTGTCCTTCCTTGTTGAAGGGCGCCGGAGCTGCAGTTTAAAGACGTGTCTGTGTCCTCAGGGGGGAGCGGAGGGACGACAGAAGGGACCGGCCGTACTAAGTGTTGCACAAGCGGACATCACTTCAGCCCTTGAGTTGACCAGTGGCGGTGGTGGGGGGGGGCGCAGCCAGAAGACGCTCCATCAGACGTTTGCTGACCTTTTCGTCCGAGTCCGAGTGAACGAGGGGTTCGGCGCTCTGAGAGGGACTTTGGGGCTGATTGGTAGTGTTGGCATGTGGTCACGTGTTCTTTTTGTTTTATTTCTTTGTACATCTTTTTAATTTCGCTCAGACCCTAGGTGCAGACGTTTTGTGCGGTAGACCTCGTACCATTGTTTTGTATGAACGGAATAAAATGTTTTACTTTTTTTTTTTTTCCTCCTCAATGTTATTAAAAACTGTGATCTTTTGTCTTTGCATTGTGGCTTTTTATTCATCAGTTGATTCCTCCTGACATTCCTATAAACCCACGAATGACAGGAGGAGAGGCCGAGCAGAGGGGGCGGGGCCGCGCTCACACACACACACACACACACACACACACCCTCCGTCTGACGGGAGGCGTTCAGCTCCAGCTCCGCTCAGTGATGGAGACACCGGCGGAGCAGCCGGAAGCTGCGGTCCGAGCAGCGGCGAGTCCCGCAATGTCCGAGGCATCGTCGGACCCACAATGAGCAGCTGGACGGCGGCGGCGTGGATCCTGGCGGTCAGCGGCCTGGTGGGCGCCCACACCGCCGGGGGGGCCCCGCTGCAGCTGGACCCCGAGGTACACACCACACACTGCGTCCTAAACGCTGAAAGACGCAAAACCAGGGAAGGAAAATCATTTGGAATTCACCACGATCGCCTGTAGTTCGAATCTTGAAGTCGTTGGTCAGTCATACATTTGTCGGATGGTTCGTGGAAATGCGCGAAGTTAAGTCACGTGAGTAATAAGTACTTTCAACGTGTTCGTGTTTCACTTCCACGCACCGACCACTGCCAAGAGCCATTGTAACGTTCTCTGACAAACGAAGATGAGGGATCAACCGAACTTAGGTTGCCATGGTGATAGTAACTGTATAAATATCACTGTTCAATTCAGATTTGAAAGGAATTATTTCTC
>JBBMJM010000002.1:1195694-1206282 GCA_037832705.1 Centriscus cristatus | reverse complement strand
TCTTTCTTTCTTTCTTTCTTTCTTTCTTTCTTTCTTTCTTTCTTTCTTTCTTTCTTTCTTTCTTTCTTTCTTTCAGGGATTTAAGGACATTTCACTGGAGAGGTTCATGCACGGTGGAGCCAATGTGACAGGTTTCCAGCTCGTGGACTTCAGCAAACCAATCGTCATTAAACTTATGCAGCGATGGAACAAACTGGATCAGAGAGAATATCCTGGATCGGAAAGCCCACCGAAGGTAATCCAAGATCATTGTCCATCAGCAGGCTCTGCATCATGGAATGCGCTTTGGTTTTGTTGTTTTGATTCTTATAGTCAAGGCAGGCAGAAGTACTATTTGCTGAGTTTAAGATCTCACCATTATTTTCTTGTTTAGTCTGTAAAATGCTTCAGATGAGTGAATCTCTTGCAGAGAAGCAAAACAGTTTTTTTTGCATTCGACGGCATCTTTTTACAGTCTACTTTGTCATGGCCTCTTCCTCTGTATTTGCCATCTCCTGTCTCCATAATCACCATTTTTATTGTCTGTTTACTGAGCCCGTTTCTCATCCCTGCGTGTCAAATGTCACTTTGTCACGGCCCCTTGGCCAGTGCAGAATGCGAGAATGTGGATGAGACACCGGAGGCTCCTCATAAACTCAAACGGAATCCCCTCAGAGCAGCACCTCCTGCTGCCCTGAGGGGTCTACGATCTTTAACAATAATCATTCGCCTATGCATCTAAACTCTACCAGACATCCAAGGCCAGAATAACACATCATTGGGGCCCTGGGCAACGTCATTCAAAAGGCCCCCAGTCCCAGAAAATATCATAAAATTAAATAAATATAAGTAGCTTAATCACAAATTTAAGTGTGTTCATGTAATAATACACTGAAATAGCGTTAGTGGTGCGCTAGCCAAACCCGGTGCTTTTTAAAACAGCAGCCAAATGCTACCTCGATCTGAAGCCTTTTTGCCTCAATATTCTACAATCAAGTAATTTAAAAAGTTTCACCTCTATTACTTTTTTGTTGTACCAAGGGCCCTTTACAGGTCCTGGGCCCCTGGTGCCCTCATGGTTAATCTGGCCCTGAAGACATCAACCAATATATTAACTAAAAGCTGGCTGGAAAGTGGCGATCTGCCTCCTAACGCTGGGTTTCCTCTTACATGATGGTGTCACACGCCTAAGTGCATCATCTGTTGACGCCACAGGGTGAACATTAGAGGGATGAGAAAGCCTCTCACGTCTCACACAGATGCCAAAGGGGGCTGTGTGCATTAATGTAAGATGTAAGGGGAGTGACAAAGCGTCGGTATTTGACAAGCTGGGAGTTTGTTATTCAGTGGAGGGGGATGAGAATGTGTTGAATTATGCTATCATCTCCCTATGTCTCTCTTATACCAGTTACGTCCACCTTCCCGTCGCCCGTATGCTGTAACATGGGGAAAGAATATAATAAGACCTCAGGTCCTCTGTGCGTTTCTCTGTGGCTGCACATTCGTCTTTTAACATATATTGATGATCATATTACTTAGTGATGACGTGTCATTACTCACCCAGGGTCCAGTGTTAATTGGCTAATCAGCATTCTCAGATTCACCTGATGAAAGCTTTTCCTCCACAGTTAACACAACATTTAGCGCACTAATGGAGGTTTGCCGGTGTACGCGTGCGACAGACCCGGGGGGAGGTGCTTCTACACAAATAAAGGCCGTCTCAGTGCATGTTTTATGATGACAAAGCGTTGTGTTTAACCTCTGCCTTTTGCAAACAAGGTGCAAGTGCAATTTTAATGATTTAACTGAATAACAGAAAGCTGGATAGCCCTCTTAGCTGTGGACCGTGTTGGAGCCTGCAGCTATGCAGAACTGGTCTTATACTGTGTGAAAAGCACTTTTGGGACTTGTGCCTTTTACTCTGGAGACTTGATTTTTTAGCCTGCTGCTTTTCGCCCTCTATCAAAATCTCGTAACCCTGCTATTTTCAGCTGGTGTGGCTTGAAAAGAGTTCTGGTCTGCCAGATGTTATTTGTTTTTTGTTTTTTTAATCTAATAAAGATGATTAGTGACTTGGTAGGATATATTCACTGTTTTTGAGCACACATCTTGGATTCTCTCACACACTTAGTCTCATTGCTTAATCAAAATATAAATAGATTTACATTATCTAAGTAAGCATATTCAAGAGATAATAGGATGCCTTTATCAATATTTCCCCAAATGCTAAGTATTTATTGTGGGCCACATGCCGGTAAGAGCTAATTTCATGAATTTAATATGCATCCCCAAATTGCTTTAATGCTGCTGTCTTAATTTTTCATTCCAGTCTCCCCATCTTATTTGACAAGAAAAATTAATGAAGGAGCTTAGTGTTTTTCAGTGTGTCATTAACCCTGACTCTACTTTATTGGATTCCCTGTGGTATGGAGCATCCAGAAAGGATTTTACATCATTAAAAAAACAGAAACAACAGCATGCACACAGCTGTGCATTTACCCTCTGGATTTGTATTAAATGTCAGCGTGCCGATATTTGCTGAAACAAGGAAAGCACAGCTCGTTTTCTTCTATCAGCTCTCCGACAGAGATGCTACAGTCTCACCCGCGTCCTGTGTTCAAACTCTGAGACAAACGCTGCCGCTGAACATTTTGTCATAGTGTTCATTCAGAAAATTCCAGTTCACAAGCAACTGCAGCATGGTGGTCAAAGTCTGTTTTGCTTCTGATTGGAACATCTGGACAGGAAAAGATGGAGAGACCCGATACACCATCAATTTTTAAACAGTTATTCGGTGAAAACCACAAATGTTCAACCTTTCTGGTGTCACAAAAGAACACAAAGGAGCGAGCAGGAGTCATAGATCTTGTGAGACAAGCTGAATTTCATGGCAGGTGATTCAATGCTTGTTTAAAAGAATTTAAAGCCACTGTAGTACACACATAATCAATGGTGTGATGCAAATGAACATGCTTGTGGGCTAAAAGTCAAACGGCCTGTTTTTTTTGGTGTGTGTGTGTGTGTGTGTGTGTGTGTGATAAATCTCCCCGTTACTGTGATAGATGTTTACCTGCTCACTGTGTTGTAACTGAGGACCTGAATTATATTTATGTTTGTGACTTCTGCTCAAGGCTTCTCTCTGTAATAACCGGGGATTCTTGCATGCCCCTGGGGTGTTTCCGTTCTGGCCCTGACACAAACAAAACACAGAACACTCGTCTGTTTATTTTTTTTTTTTCCCATGTTTTGGATTCTACGGTCGTCATCTGTCAGTCGTGCTTGGAAAGACTTCTTCAGTTCGGGGAGAGATGAGAAGAAGATGACATGCTTGTGCAGCCGCCCCGAAGCACCTTGTGGGATATAAATCAAGGGATGTCTCTCGACTAGAAAACTACCTACAGAAGCGCGGAGAAGCGTCCACGGACGTCTCAGTTGACTTCCCCCTTTCGCCCATTTTCCATCTTCCCATCGTGTATCCGCTGTGATGCGGATGCGGCCCACTGAGTGTTTGACTGCCTCCGTCTGTTTGTGGGCTGGGCGGGGGGTGTTGCTGCAGTGTGTGATGGCGTTCCCCTGCTGAGCTGTGTGTCTTTGCTGATAATGAATTTGTCAAGTAACCTGTCAAGCCCACCGCCACTTTCTAGCGCTTCATTAGTGAGCAGATATTGAACATCTCTCACTCTTCCTCCTTTTTTCTCGCTCACCTTCCAAAGGTCATTTCGTCCACTCGGTTTTTGTTGGACACTCTTTAAAAATGTACACCCAGTTAGAGAATATAACACGCAAGGCCAATAAATCCCAAGAATAGAATTCTTTTGCAATATGATTTAAACACCCCTCCATAAAATGTAAATGGCATTGAAACAGTGATTGTATTTGAAAACTACAAGGCTGTCCCAGTATTTACAAGGATGTTACATTTACTGTGCTGCCAATTGATCACTGGTGTTAAGTGTCCAATAAACGGAGGGCCCAGTCAGCATGTTCTTACCCGATCAGGGGTCAATGTGGGACGAGACCCATGATGATCACTGGTTTCTGTGTTTTCTCCCCTACAACCCTCAGTACACCTCATCTCTGACTTACGATGGCGTCCTTGTAATGGCCGAAGCCTTCCGGACTCTTCGTCGTCAGAAAATTGACATTAGTCGCCGTGGAAACGCTGGTGACTGCCTGGCCAATCCGGCTGCTCCCTGGAACCAAGGAATAGACATGGAGCGTGCACTCAAACAGGTCAGGCCACACAAACACATGACACACAACTGACGGTAAAAAAAAGGGAAAATGCTCCTAAAATCTGTCTCCGCGTTTATTGGAGCATTGGCAGATCCCAAAGTCAGTTTACTGACTGCATGAACCTTTAGACACACACACACACACACACTTTTCAATCACTTCCCCTTTGGGTGTTCATTTCCTGATGCTTCAGCGTCTCTCTGATGTTACTTATTTATTATTCAGTTGTTTGACAGATTCAAGCGGGTCCAACTCCTATTCCAAGCCACTTAATTTAATTAATTAATTTAGGTAATTCATTTGTGAATTTCTCATTTTGTTTTTCTCCATCCTATTGTTGCGTTGAATCCAGGTGCGTATCCAGGGGCTGACTGGTAATATTCAGTTTGATCACTATGGTCGGAGGGTCAATTACACCATGGATGTGTTTGAACTGAAGAGCAACGGCCCCCGTAAGGTGAGCTTCACTACTTTGACTTAAATATATACGTTATCAGCAAAACTTCGTACCCTTGTGTGTAGCTTTGATTTCATATGACAGGTGATTTACAGTTATAATCACTTGCTGCATCATTATCTTCACAATTATTACCATAATATCTGTGGGTGCGTATGTCAGAACTGCTGCTTCGGGCTTTGCAGCTTGAACGGTCTGCGGTGTGCATCGGCTCCCATTTTCAGACAAGTTGTAAGAAGAAGATGTGACATGTGTTTCTATGTGCTGAAGGAAGGTTCCATGTGGTGTAATAAAGAAACGTTGCAGGCAGATAGTGCTTTTATTAGAGATCACATCAATATCTCTCAACTCCGATGGGAAATTTGTGACTGAGCTCATTCTGTTGACTCTTTTTATTTTACTTTGTCCATCTCTCGTAGATTATATTGTATTAAGACGTTTATCACCAGTCTTGTGCTTGAATCAATCTTCATTAATTCTTAATCTTTGTTTAACCATCCCTCTGTTGTTGTTGTTTTTTCCTCTTTGTTTCTCTCAGATTGGTTACTGGAACGACATCGACAAACTGGTGTTGGTCCAGAATGAAAACGCTCTGTCCAACGACAGCTCAGCCATGGAGAACCGGACCGTGGTTGTGACAACTATCATGGTAACGTACCTGTACCTGCTTTCACTTCTGCATAATTTGGCAGCAGTTTGATATTACATAGATATAGATATAGATATAGATAGATACTATATTTGCTGCTTTCTTGGGAAACTACCCTCGATCAGTCCATTAGTATAATGTAGTTTCTTTTAAAGTTTTTATTTTATTTACACTTTAAGTTGGACAGGGTTGCATACATATACATATACGTACTTTCCAATACTCTGTACTAGTCACAGGTCTCCTCAATTAATTTTCCGTTGTTCTCACAAGCCCGTAATCTAATAATCTAACAATGCATGATGATGACTAATGCTGGCTAAATGTTAGCAGTTAGCAGTCAGGTCAGATTGTGAGAAGCATCTGCAAAATCCCAAAGACTGAAATGATCAGGTGACACATGAGGAAGACGTTGGCTGCGACGACACCGAGAACAGCTGTCAGTCATTGTCAATCACTTCCCATTTTTCCATCATCAACTAAGTCAAACTGAAAGAGAAGGGCTGTGTCTGCATATCTATCAGGTGTTTAGCTGTTTTTGGTGAAATGTTACTAATACGACTGTGGAGATACCACAGCTGCACTCTTTATAAGTGATTGACATCCCTGGACGGAATGATAGATATTAACAGAAGGAGACATAAGCACGTCACGCTCAGGTTTCTTTCAGACTCGTGCTCCGATGGGTCAGGTGATAAGTACAGGAGGGTTTTCACTCGGCTGTTAATGCTCCAGGAAAAAAAACAGGCTTGGAGCCGTGAGCACTCGTGGCTGAAAGGGAGCGGTCCTCGATTATGCAAATGTCTCATTAGCAGGCAAATCTAAAAGTGTCCTCAGGTTCCTATTCATAAGTGACCTCGAGTCCAGTTTCTTCTGATGGCTTTCCCATTGACAGTGTCTTTGAACTGCACACACCAGGATGAAGGAGGGCCAATCAGTGTCTTGCTTCACATTGTCTGCTCACATTTGATTTCACTTCACCCATCTGCAGCCTTTTTATGGTGGCCATGCCCCTTCCTGCAGATTCAATCAGCCGTTTTTCAATTGGCAGTGGAAAATGACGCAAGTGAAAGAAACTCCAAATATTAATCTCATCCCAGAAATAAACCGAGACCCAGATACTTCAGCCTAAACAATTCTGTGTTAAGTTTCAAGCCACATCAGTCCATCCAGTAAACGCTTTTACATCTTAATGTCTCAGACGTTTTAAAAATTAAATAATGCTCAAAGAGGTTTCCTGGATAATATAGTGAGTCATTAGCACCCCCAGTGGTCAGAAGTAGGTGTTACCAGTCAGGTCTGCATGGAGAGAGGGGGCGGGGGGGGGGATCACACAAGCTGCTGAAAAGACTTCAACTTCAACTATGGCCGTATGAAACTCCAGAGCAGCGTGTGCTGTGGCGTGTGCAGCCTAACGCAGGAAGACATCAATTCCAAACATTATGTACGGATGAATGCTGTGTATTTTTCTGTGACAAATTGCTAATGAATATGTGCATATTACCCCCATCCCTGTTAGAATCTATCACTTTGGTGGATGTACTCATTTCAATGGTGTCCAACAGAGAGTGGAAACCAGTGTTTATGTCCTTTGTTCCATTTGTGTCATTTTCTCCCCACCATGTTTGTGTCTAGCTGTCCTTCTTGAACCCTTCTCCTTTTGTTTTTTGTTTTTTTGTTTTTTGTTTTTTGTACTTTCATGCCCACCCCCACATATTTCTCTGTGGATGGTGACCTCAGCAGACCTTGGCTAACGTTAGCTCAGCCACCTCCTCCTCTTTGCAGCCTCTGATGATGAAGAAGCCTCTGCTGCGACACTGATGCCGGGTCTGCAGGCAGAACAGACTGAAACACCTGAGTCGCAGGCCTTTGGGAGAGACAGAGGACAGAAAGACTGATAGACCGAGTGTCTCTGAAGCTCTGTGCATAAACTCTGTGCTTCTGTTTTCTCATGATCACGTCTACTGATGTGTGTGTGTGTGTGTGTATTTGAAATGCTGTAGATCTTCACACACCGACAATGGTGGAAAGTGGTGCTGGGGAAACACTCGGAGGACTTGCATGTTGTGCGAAAAGCAACAGATGAACGGGAGCTCTGCGGGTTCCATTAGAACACATTGCCTGTTAATCCTCCTTTTCCAGAATCATGTTACCTAATTGTTTCAAGAGACCACAAGGGAGGAAACACGCAGACAGCGACAGAGCACTTTACAACGTAGCCTCTCATTCACGCTCACATCTGTACACTAATGACGGAGTCGGCCGTGCAGAGCGCCAACCTGCTCATCCGCAGAAATTAGGAGGGGGTCGGTGTCTCAGTAATTACACGAGACACGGCCTCTGGAGCAGCCGGCCATCGAATCAGTAACCTTCAGATTACCAGTCGCTCCACAGCCATGCTCCTGTATCATTCATCCCTCATCTGCATCACTTTCACTTTGCAAAACCCTCGGTCATGGATGCCCGAGGATGTGTGAAGGACTATTTAAATATTTAGTAAACATTCGCATATTTGCTTGTTCTTTGGATTATTGTCAATGATCTGTGAGGGCTGTACGATTTGTAATTTCTTTTTAATGAAATAATGTTCCTGAGAAATGCAGCTCTTATTGGCACACACGGATGTGACACTGACACTGGGATTATCACCACTCGGCTGACAAACTCAAAGTGACACGTGAACCCATTTACACATGTAAGTAGCTGCTGCACATCCTCCAAACTAGCTCTTATGCTTTCACAAATAAGAAGCATTTACACACACACTACCTGTATGAGCAAAGTGCATTGATGGGGATTGATTGCTGGTGTGTGTGCGTGGGGGTGGGGGGGACACATTTTCTCTTTGCGTGCACTCACTTTATTACTGTAGCCTGGAGGACATGCAATCTCTTATTTATGCTTTTCCCCGGCCTTGGTTCACTCCAACATACATGCTCCTGCGGGTTGAATCTTTAATATTTAATATAATATGACGGCATAAACATATATCACCCTTTGAAGTAGCAGCTCCTGCGCCTGTTTTATTTGTTTTATTCTTTATTGTGTATCATGGTCTCTTTCTCTCACCTGGTCCTGGGAATAAATGTGTACATTGTTAACCTGAACGCAATGTCGCTGTTCCCATAACGTGCATTACGTGCTGTGTTTCGAAAAAAGGATACAAAATAATCCTGGAAAATATTTGAAAAATAAGAATTTCATCATCAGGCACCAGCAATAGTGTGCCCCCCCTCATTCACCAGAAAGTATTTCCGGTTCACTCTGCTGCCTGAACACAACGCAGGCTAACCGTAACCCGAATGTGTTGGCAATTTCATGTGGTGGAATTTTTGTCACGTGCACTTATAGACCACAGCAACAATGATAGTAGCAGCAGGAAATGAAAAGTACTGACTGCTGCTTCCACTTGTAAATAAACACACAATTACAGCATTCATATCATAAATTGGTTCTGGTGGTGGAATTTATCTTTGATTTCCTCCTCTTATAGTTCCTTTTTGAGAGGGGCGGTGGGGGGCTAACAAGACAATTGCGCTTCGGGCACCCAATTAGCTTGCAGCGGCCCTGTCTGAATGAGTTTTTAGAAATGAGAGGTTAAAGCCCTGTGGGCCTTTTACCAGGATAAGAAGTAAAGACACATTTCAGCTTACGTGGAGCTTCGTCAGGTGAAGTAATTATGTCAATGAGGAAACTTCTGAATATGTTGACTGTGGAAAAAGTACTAAAACAGTTGCATAAGCACAAGTACTTCCTGGCTGAATTGCTGATACATTGAGTGTCTGGAGACTCTTAAAGAGGTTGGATGAGTGTTTAGACGTTGTGCAGGTTTTGCTGACACTCAGCTGGTCACTGACTGGTTGAAGGACTGAATACTGAACTGCCTTGCTCTTTTAGGGGGGGGGGGGAGCTGAACAGCTTCGAGACAACCGCACTGAGTCACTGGCCAAATGTCAATGGGTAGATTATGCTCTGTAATTGCAGTAATTAATTCATGAATGAACCGATTCGCCAGCCGATAGGAAATGGTGTCCAACGGACCTCCTGGATTCTCTCTCTGGCCACGTGAATGGATGATTCAATCATTCGAGTCTTGGCAGTTACAAGGCGATACGTGACCGTCTGGCTATAGAAAGCATGAAGTGATTGGTCCTGGACTGGTCAGGTGACTATCCAGTCCTGGGCGCCTGTTTATGCTCCCTGGTCGACTAACTGGCTTCCATCGCAACTCCTGTCTGCGTTTCTGGCTCTAATGTGGAGCATTTCATGTCTTATCAGCCCGAACCATTTGCTTCTACAAAGCTGTTCGCTCTCTGTCGCCCACCAATTTCCCTGCTTCATATCTGCTTTTTCAGCCCATCCCCTCTTACTCCTTCTGTCTCTTCCTCTTTATTTCTGACTTTGTGATATTCTCTCGTTCCTTTATCGCTCCCTCACACTTTCCTACTTTCTGGTTCCATTCATCCCCGTCATCCCTGCAGCTATTTGTTTGTATTCCGATCTTCCCCTTCATTCTCTCTCTCCCTTATGTTCACTTTTCTTTTCCACGAAACCTGCTGATTATTGCTCCCATTTCCTCTTATTTTCTCCCCTTTTCACCTCTTCTCTTCTTATCGTGTCCTGCTATGACTCATGATGCCACATTAGGCAACAAACAAGCATGGCGCAGTTCTCCCAGCAGTAAATACAGGCACGAACATCCAGCAATGGCATTACTACACTCACACCAGGACAAAGATGTCTGGGGCAAAGTGATAACAAACCTTAAGGAGACTTAAAAGTGAAACTGTGCCACTGTTGGCAGCGCGCTCACTGCCCTGTGTGTGTTTTATATGTGTGTATGTATAGGTGCTTACGTAAAGTAAGCTTCTCTGATGTCAACACTTTCTAACATCTATTACATGTCTGTCCTCCTGTAAACGCAGTAAGTGAGAAATATCTGGGCTCAATAATCCAGACAAACGTGTCCACAGAGTGCAGAACTTTTCTGAGGTTTACCGACTTGACCGCAAACGCAGATGAAAACAAAGCGTCTTTGGCGGAGGTAAATATTAGCATGCTGGCTGTTTGGTGCCATCTGTTGGCCAGCGAGAGGACAACTGGACCATCAGAAGTCTGATGTCTCTGAATGGATTCTGATCTATTTTGTGTGACGTTTCAAAAGGGTACAGAAAAGCACCAGTTGCATTTTTCCTCTGTAAATATTCCCTCATTACAAGTAGAATTTGATTTCATTTGTAGGAGTCGCCATTTAAATCATGTCTATG
>JBBMJM010000002.1:1168216-1180944 GCA_037832705.1 Centriscus cristatus | reverse complement strand
TGATATGATATTATGAAGTCACACTAGAAATGTATAATAGGTGTTAACTGTTTTACATGTGCTGTATATGTTTGTATAGTAGTGGTGGCATTAGCAGTGGTAACTGTAGTTGTAGAAGTAGAATGGCTAGAATTCACCGTCAGTTTTGAAACACTCGAGTTGTAGATGTTGTAGTTGTAGTAGAAAATCACACAGAATACGTCTGATGATTTGATTGTTTTTTTTCTCTCCATTTCTGGAGTCTAACCCGACACCCTCTCTTGTCCCCATCTGCTCTTCCCGCTTAACTTCCTCTCCCCTCTTACTTCTCTTTATTCTCCAAAATCCATCTCTTATCTCACATTCCTTTTCATCTCTGGTTACCCCGTGTTCCTGTTTCACCCTCTTTTACTCCCTCTTCCTCTGTCCTTTCTTTCTGCCCCTGGTCCGCCATACTTCTTCATCCCCTCCTCCTCCCAAACATGCTTCCTTCCCTCTCTCCAGGACAAATCCTCTCAGGCTCTGAGCCTGTCCAATGTGGCCGGAGTCTTCTACATCCTTGTGGGCGGCCTGGGCCTTGCCATGCTGGTGGCCCTGGTCGAATTCTGCTACAAGTCACGGGCCGAAGCCAAGCGCATGAAGGTGGACCTTAGTCCCCCCCACTGCCCCAGCCCCTCCCCCAGCACCCAGAATCTAGCCACTTATAGGGAGGGGTACAACGTGTACGGCTCCGAGGGGGTCAAGATATAGGGGTAGGATTTAGAGGCTCCCGTATAGGTGGGGTCATGATGGTGTTGGTCATGGTGGTGGTGCTGTAGTACTGTCAATGCAGCGGCTGTCGCAGTAGCCGTGTTGTTCTTCATGTGGTCATGAGGATGCGGTCAAGCATTGTGGAACCAATGTAGCTTTTTATTTGCTGAAAGTTCTTTCATCTCCTGGATATCTCCAGGAATCCAGGAAAATCTCCTGGATTTTGAGAGTTTTGGTGTTATGTTTCTCCTAGACTGGATTGGATTTGTCTGAATACAGATTTGGTTCCATCGTCTTTGGCTGCAGTCGATCGATGATGGTGATGATGATGATGATGATGATGATGATGCTCATGGCTGACGACTTTACTAGGCACCTGCATTGCAATGCATTTAAAAAAAAAGAAGAGAAAAAAGGCAGGGATGCAAAACGCCATCCTCCTTGGATGGCTTTTTAATGACTCCAGCAAACGATGATTCACTTGTCAATTGTCAATTGTCGTTAAATGGAGCCGAAACAGACTCCACATCTGTAACTATTGTTAACACACACCTGCTGGCCCATCACAGTCGAAAAAAAAAAAGTTCATTAATGCTTATTCTGGAGCTTCTCACATTGCGAGAACAGGTTTGTTGTGCAGCTCTCATTAAAATGTCACCGCTTCCAGCTCTGAATTAATCAGCTGCTGCGTGGACACTAATTTTCATCAATTAGGGTTTGAAGGAGACTTTTCCAACCAGTGTGATAGATAACTCAAGGAGAAAATCGCTGTAAGATATTCTTTTGAACATGTATTTGAGTAGATTTCTCCATGATTCCAATAGTAGCAAAATATGTCGATTTAACTGTTCGACCCAAATCGTAACAAAGACTGATAACAAATTTTTAAATGTATCAGTGGTTTAAACCCGGAGTTGTGCGTCCCTGCTGTTGTTGGTCCAAAGATTGACTTCATCTCACAACTCCCAAACAGTCCAGTTACGTACAGTTACACTGGAAAAAATTGTGAATGCTGACACATCATATACAACAGCCACTTAATGATGTTACAAAAACAACATTATTCATAATGGTTCAAGAGCTATTAGGCAAAGTGAGATGATATCTCGAATTCAATTTGGATGATGTGCTCGGGAGGCTTCTCAGCATTCTAAGGTCATATTCGATTATCACCTTGAGATAATCGGTAGGATCAATAGGTCCCCAACACGCAAGGGGAAAACACAGCTAAACGTTGTACAATAAATGTCAGCTTTTATCTATTTAAAGATAATGCTGCCAGCGTTGTAAATGAGTTGTGAGCGTTAGCGCAGACGAACCATCTGGAGAGCTGGCTCTTGGACAACATTCGAGTGCAGTAAAAGTGATGTAGAACCATCACTGGCGTTGCTCCACTATAAAAGCACCGATGACTTTCAGGTTTCTCTCTCGAATTCACCTGAAATATTAAATCCTCAAAGTTGCATTGTTCGTTTTTTTCTAATTAAGCTGCTCCTCGGTGTGACAGTACTGATGAAAACTGGCATACGGCCCAAAACTGTTGGTGGCTTCACGATAAAGTCTCGACCAATTGCGACATCTAAGACCTTGTTTTCATGTATTTCCCCTCCAAAGCAAACTAAAACCTTAGAAAAGTATTGAGTTCCCAACTTGAAATACAGCACATGGTTTGAATAGCAAATCCTTGGAACACAAGTATAGTAAGTAAGTAAAGACGTGTTGAATATGTTGAGGATTTCTTTGAAATCTCACGTCTCTAAACAGACACCCTGAGTTAGTGCTGCAGTTCTTTCTGAAACATCATGAGCAGCTCGTAGCAGTGTCACCCGACTCTGAGCGGTATAGTCCGTCACCGTCACTCCCTCTCTATAAATCTGAAACCAAAAAAATCACTCCTTTGTGTTTTCCTCTTGTCCCCTCTAATGTCCTCACCTTGCAAACCCCGTAGTTTTTAAATCACCACCCTGAGTTCTTCCACCAAAAACCCAAAAATGCATGGTCACCTTTGAAATGCAGATGTCTACGGTCCAAATCCTCCTGTCTGGTGCATTTGTGCTTGTTGGCTGTTGCCTGCTTTTACCTTCACTTTATATTCTGAAGTGTCTAAATGTTGTTTGAGGTGGATTCACACACGATCCAAGAGTTTCGAACCAACCTGAACGTAAAACATGAGCTCATTGGAAACATCCACATCTTCACTCTTTCAAGAACTCGTTCGATGAATATATGAATATATTACTCTACTTTACATCGTCCATTCATCTCCTCATCACTCTTTTGACCTCATCTTGTGATCCATCACTCAAATAACCGTTCTCAACATCTCCTTTGGTACGTTTTATGCAGAGCAGGTCTTGATCGTCTCTTTCAAAGTTGTATCATGAACAAATTCACACGGTTACACAATACTGAAACGTTATTTTGTGCAGGCTACATGTCTGGAGAATTCCTTGTAAATATTCAAGCACCGGTTTGATTCATACTCATGTGGATCTGAGCTCTCATCTGTGTGACTCCACCTCCACACGGTTCAGGCACATGCATGTGTGAGGGACTCCTGTGCATGTGTGTGTGTCCTGGACGGACTTGTTGTATTTATTATGCAGGATATTTTTCCACATAAAATCTCTGCTCTGATGTCTTCTGCCTGACTCACCTCCGTGTCCCCCTCTTCTCTTTCCTCCCCTCCACCTCTCTGGGTGTAGCTGTCTTTTTCTGAAGCCATGCGAAACAAGGCCCGTCTGTCCATCACAGGAAGTGTTGGGGAGAATGGCCGCGTCTTGACACCAGACTGCCCCAAAGCTGTGCATACTGGCCATGCCTCCCTCCGACACCCCGGCCTTGCAGTGGTCTCCTCCGGACTGCCCTGAAAACCAAAAACACCTGCCGTGCCTTAGAGACACACAAACATACCGACTCTGACTAGGATACACACACTGGCCTACATGTGCTTACAACACACACACATATCCATACAGAAGATACACACACACACACACAAACATGTAACTGCATTCACATAAGTCACACCTGAACGCTCACAAAGCATCATCTGACCTTTCCCGCTGCCGATGGACGTCTTTTACAAGAAACCAGTGAACTACAACAGCGGAGTGGGTGGCGAGGAAACACACGAGACGACGATTCATCCTGATTCAGAGAAACCGTCAGGAGAGCCAGCACAGACTTACACGAAATGAACTCCGAGTCAAGGACATGACCTCAAACCTGATCATGATGATGATAGTGACAACAACCAGACAACGCTGTTCCTCCTCTGTCTTCATTGGACAATGTCGGCCAATAAGCCACGCCCCTTGACAACGCCTTACTAAAACAAACATCATCATCATCATCATCATCATGGTCATTGTCATTGCCTGCTAGGACTGATTGACAGGTATATTCCCCCTTAGAAGACCAGAAAACTGTAAGCTTGGACGTTCTGACTGTTCAACAGAACACATAGAAACGGATTTCTTGCCCAAAGCAGCAAGCTAATCAGAGTCCAGAACATCCAGTATCCTCAAACGCATCTACTGTATGTGGCTAATCTCAGCTGCAGCATCCACAGGGGTTTGTAGAAAAAAAAAAAAGGAAAAAAAAAAAAACAAGAAAAGGAAAAAAAATGAAATACTGTAGTCCTTAACAAAGTCCTTCATCAACTACATCATTGTGACAGTAGAAACGCTAAATAGCAAAAGGGAAAATACTCTTTGCCAAGTGGCTAAGTCGAGGGTGGAGCTGTGTATTCAGTGATGAACAGAGAAATACATACACGGGCCGATCTCAAATGAACTCTCAACCTGACCGCTGGAACTTGAGGAATTGTTGGACATTTTAGGAACACATCAGGTCTTCTACGTGAACAGTGATCTAAACTGCCTCATGTTGTATATTGTAATCACCCTCAAGTGGGTGTCCAGAGTTGTGACAACACTTTGTTTGACCTGAGCCATAAGAACCTGGATGTTTGATTCTTTTTTTATTTCATTTTTAATGTCAGTGGCCAGTTTGGGTGTCATTTGAGATCCTCGGGGCTTCGCCAGCGGCCGGGGAACAGTGTCATATCAGAGAGCTTGCTTTTTAAACCTGTTGTAAATACCCGCGTAGCAAAACAGAACTCACATCTTTTTTAATCATCTTAGGTAACAAGTCATTGCAATAATGAATATAAAAAGAAGATGCCACTACTTGTAATTAAGATCAAATCTGTTTTTTTATGAATCTACATATTATATATAATACAAATAAAGCTATATCTAAAAGTCTATAGAGAACTATAGAAAGCATTGATCACTGATTGTCAGAGGCCGTGGCGTACACTCTGGCTGGTTTTGATAACTTGAGAGTATTAATATGCCACAGTCTTTGTGCATCCTGCTCAACACTGAATGTCCATCCGGCACTCACACACACATACACTTAAGAAAAACACACACATTGTTGTAAACACAGGGTCACGTCGCCCCAGCACCACGAGGGGTTCTGAGGATTTGATTTGGTCTGTCTGTCTGTCTGTTTGCACCATCAATTACAGCCTTTTACTGTCTCGTTGTGTTTTTGTCTGGGAAATCCTTTGTTGTCGGGGTGCAAAGGCCCCAGAAGCATGCAAGAGTCAATGCTCACTGCTGGGGACAATAGGACGGGGCTCTGGAGTGGATGGCCCGCTGTGATAACCACCAGAAAGAGTGACGCTGTGTGACAGTTGGGGAGTGAAGCGTTTGTGTTCGCGTTGATCCAATTTGTCGCAGAGTTGTTTGCAAACATGTTTTGTATTCAAAAACCTGCCCAGATCACTGGTTTAGGAGAAAAACCAACATCTGCAACACGAGTAGGACAGGGAGACCATGTTTTATTGTTTTAGGTAAGTGTAAGTTTTACGTCTTCTGCCGGAACAGTTTGATTCTGATGATTCATGTTAGGGGTCATACAACAGTTTGACCCTGTATGATGATGATGATTGGGATTTCCCCCTCTGTGTCCTCCTCTCTGTTCTTTACTGTCTCATCCCGGCCCAGATCGTGAAAGAACTCTTAAACAAAAGCATCTCCTCTTAGAGTCAGTAGAACACCTGGACGGAGGTGAATTAAAAACCCAACTCACCAACTGACAATCTGAGTTGCTCGACACCTTTTACCTTTCGTGTTCCATAACAGGTTTTGATCTATTTCAACACGGATGTTACCGTACGTCACAGTGCATCGGCCTTTTTCATCCATATTTAAATATAACTCATCAGACAGAAGACTATATAGAGATGAATATGATAAGTATAACTCATTAAAACAGCCCCGCTGTGCCTGCAAAGAGAACAGCTCTTTCCAGTCACTCCCTCTCAAATCATTGCAGCAGTGCATGTGACAAGTAGTGGATTTCATCGGACTCATTCCTGCAGAGATAGGCAGAGAAGATTTAGCCAGACCAGACCCACCTACCAACACAGCGCTATTACCTTTATATATCTGCCACGACACAAAATATTGAGAGCGTTAAGCTGATTCGTGGGCTGTCGACACGCTGGCTTGAACACTCAGTTCCTTCTCCTTGATTTCATTCTTTCCATTTGGTTTCATTTTCTAGTAAAACATTACTTCTGAAGCTGCTGTCCCTGTGTGTTTATTCTCCTTACACTGTTCACGGCAACCAGCCGGTGGGTTGGACGGATGAACCTCAGAGGTGATATTGCTGAGCATCCCGGATCAATCGACGTCGAATTATACTGTGATTTTACAAGAATTTAAAAAATCAAAATCAACAGCAGACACGAGGATTGAAGCACATTCAGAAATTCACATTACGTTACACTGCAAAGATGTACCAATTGGAGGATGTTCATGGGACCACCGCATCAAACGACCAGACCCCCCGGTCCAGGAATACAGGGATTGAACCAGGTACACCAACAACCTGCTGACTCTTCATTTCCAACGGGCTTTTGAAGAGAAACTCAAAACTGCCGTGATCAACTGTAGCCAAGTCAGTGTGACGTCAGCAGAGTGGTCGTCACTCACACTTTTGAATTTGTCAATCAGGTCAACAAACCCTGCAGAGCTTCAGTTTCACACTGACAGTAAATTCACAGCCTGGATGTCTGATGTTGCAGAGGAGCCATAATACGGTTAAACCCTCCTGCTGTGATTTTGTCATTCGGTTCCTTTTTTTTTTTTTTTTTCAAACCTTGGGGACCTAACACTGATGCAGCACCATCACCGACAAGAATTTTCCATCTTAACCCCCCCACTCCCACACACACACACACACACATACACACTGAATGCTAGAATGCTACAAGTATTTCCCATTTTCCCAAAGCTGAAGCAAATGAACATTTTGCACTATTCTGCGACGCTTTTGATGGTTTGAGGTACAAAAGTGGTTCATGCTCGAAATCGATTAAACATGAAAAACAAAGCTTTTTCCTTTACTTCATTGAAACATATATTACCAAAGACAATCTATATATGCAGATGACACTCAGGTATATGACTCAATGATTAAAATGATTCAAGTTTTTCGGTAAAAAGAATAAGTTCTGATCTGATCTGTGATCAGTCTGTGGAATAGTTGAAAGATATTAAGTTTCAAATAAGTATATTATTTTGGTTTTTGGTTTTTTTGGTTTTTTCACAGTGACATACTGACAGTAGTGCTACTTTCTGATTTAATATTCTTAACTTGATCGGAAAAGCACAGCAGGTAAAGAAGGAGGATATTTCTATACTGATTTTAATATCAAAACTGATCATGGTGGAAACAGTTCCTTAGAACACAGCAGGCAGCCAACTCACTTCAGCCCTTTCGGGACTAAAGGAACCAATTTAACAACAATACCATGGATTTGCCCATCAGCTCTAAATCCACAGCGCTGCGGAGTTGAAGGATACACAACGCTTTCATCTCACTGGCAGCCAAGAAAATAACCTTTAGACTGAAGAATAAACTCGCCTTTGTGATTCGATCTGCCTGGTTTGTGCAAATGTGTTTGTGTGTGTGTGTGTTCCTGATCCATTTAAAGTTTAAAAAAGGTCACTGATGCCATTAAAGAAATTAAAAAGAGGACTTCAGGGAACATCAGAGAATATTCTGCTTTTTTTTTTTTTTTTGTTCCATATTATACAATGCCACGTCATGTGTCACATATATGTGATGTATATAGTTTAACAGCTTCCTCTAGTAAAAGACGTGTTAACTGACTCGATGTACTGTATATTATTGCAGACATGTCACACCATGATCCCTTTACAGAGCATTTGTGTATATTTGAGCATATTTTAGCAGTAGCATACAAGCATAGTCAGTGAACCTCATCTCAAATGTGTCACGTTTTACAAATCAAATATAGTTCTAAAGTCACCAGCTGTGACCTGACAAATATTTACATGTCAAATGAGGACATCGACTGCTACCTCATGTTGTTCATAAAAAACTGTGGTGGATGAGATCAGGCTGAAAACAAACAGACTTTATCCCTCTCACAAACCTCCTTCTTTCTCCTCTCAGTCTCTTGCTCATTGTTCCTGATGTTCGTTGTTCAGCTTCATTCTCTTTCTCCACTTTGAGACGCTCTCTTGCTTTAAACTACAATGTCATTGCTTTTAGTTCATCAAGCCTTCACGTTGCTTCTCTCCCTCCAACTGTACATCATGACCAACGACAGGTCACAAAGTAAGGAGACGTGGTGCAGGAAAGGTTACGATATGCAGCGAAATGCAGTTTGCTGCAATGACAAAGCGGTGTAGTCAGATAAAATCCAATCTCAAATTGTAATTCATTAATATGTAGACAGGGTTTTTAATCAGGTTTGATCTATTCCATGTGACCAATAAAAAGATCGGACTAACGAGGACAACATGACCCCCACCCCTTAATGTGCCGGCGCAATCGATGTAATGTATCATACACAACTAGCACTGCTGAGGAGCAGCTTATTTAAGCAAATTAACTAATTAGCAAATATAATGTCTGTGCGCAGCACTCGTCTCTCACATAAAGAGCGTTTAAAGCAGGAAGGTGTTAGTTTCTCCACTTATAGGAACATTTTATTACGTAGTTGGATCTGTAAGAGGTACCATGGGGCAATAACAAACACAAAGAAATCGAGACGAGGAGAATGTAAAAGTGTGACTTGGAACTAATCAAACATTAGCAGTGCTCCATACAGCTCCCTGTCCCCTATTAATTGACTCAGTGTGCCTCCTCTGCCCATAAATGTCTCTCCAGTTCATTATTGCTTCTTCTCACAAAAGTAGGCAAGAGAAAAAGAGCAAATAATTAGACTATTTTATTGCAACAATTACTTGAGGCTCACTGATGGGAGGATGGGTTCCTCCTGAAATCATGAAAACGCTGTGTTAAGACAATCAATCACACAGCTGCATACAGTCCAACTAGCACGGGATTTGTGGGACTCATTTTTCGTATGCACATATCACATAAACAAGAGCCGTGTAAAACGGAAACGTTTCCAAATAAAGATGAGATATTGCTCGGTCTTGGTGTGTTTCTGCATCAAAAAAGAATTGGTGATGTAAAATCCACAGGGTTAATCAGGCTCAAAAGGCCTGAAATAATGTTTGGATAAGAGAGGAGATGGTGGTTACAGACAGAGAAATTCACAAAGCCGAGAGAGGGGAGATGGAAACGGAGATCCCAGGTCAGGCTGAGTTGTGAGCTCAGTGCTCAGTGGGTGACAATCATTGGTGTTTGTTGTGAAGGTCGGCCTGTGTGCACCACATGCCGGCTGTGAAGATTTCATCGGGGAGGAATTCCTCTGTGGCCATATCAAACTCTGCAAGGTTTCCCACCTCAGCGACTGATCCCAGGTGTTTCTCTAGAGGCTCTGTGTGTGCGGTGGCCTGATACTTGAAGGGGATGGACGCATCGGATGAAAGAAGTGTGTGTAGTTTTAGAGGTCGCACCGGGAGGTCACGGCCACCGATTTCATTCATTATCTAACACTGAGAGGGGGGATGATGGTTTGTCTCAGTCACTTTAAAAGTATATTATTATATACTATAGATATACAGTATATACTGTATAGTGTAGAGTATATAGAGTATAGTGTGGTGACTTGGACTGTTGTCTCCACTGCTGTCCTGGCATTAAGATGGGGTATGTAATTGGACTTGAATGAGTTAAGTCTCTGGAGGTTCTTCACCATTATAATGTGGCAGCTTTGTGGTAGTAGTGTTGCCTTCCTGGATTCCACTTTTAACTCCAATGTGGGAGAGTCAGCATCTTGGAGCTCAGCTCTTATGTAAGGTCAAATTTCTGGTAAGGCAGTTCTTCATTGTGCTCCAACACACCAAGAAATTGAAAAATGTAGGGAAGTCATTACCCAAACACACAGCTATAGTGCCAGTGCTTATTTCCCATCTGTAAATATAATAAAAAACGCGTGGTGGTGCTTATGTGAAAATGAAATATATAATGTTATAATGTTATAATACTACAAGTTGACCTGTAACTGTACCTGTACACATTTAGAGTAAGTAAAAATAAAACAGTCGTTTCCATGGTTTGACTTACAGTTGGCTCTCTAATCACAGTTTTCCCATCTTTTAACGTGTCACTTAGAGGATAACGCAGTTCACTTTTCTTCTCCAGTAATAGCGCAATGCAATTTAAAAGATGCGTTCACAACAACAGAGGAACTGCAATTTCGCACATGTACCACTCTGTGTCTGATAGAAATACATATGTCATTACTTTTGTTTCTTGATATAGATTTTTGATACTATTCTGTGATATGTTGGGCTTCATGATATTTTGTAAAGCTCTTTCCAATTTATAATTAAAACGCGGGTTCTTAAATTATTTCTAACGGTACGCGAAGGCATTCTGTGTCCGTTGCTCCCATTGGTCGAACCACATATGACGACAAATGACGACATCGCATTGCGACGAAGTCGAACAGGCATGTGAATGTAAACACAGAGACCATTCACGTCCAACAGTGAAAAAAATGACACACCGACAATCTTTCAGTCCCTGAGCCTCTACCAGAACGACGGATTTGTCTTCAGTCAGATTCTACATGCGTAACTTTCTGAGGCGAGATGCTAACGCTAGCTTCCTTGGCGTCAACGTGAGGTGGTGGTGTTCGAGGGCTCCACATGACAGAGCGGGGCGAAGGTGCTCGGATGGGGTCAGTTCGTTGGGCTTTTCGCTGCGGGTCGTGGACGCCGAGCAGGTCCGAGTGGTTGTTTGCTGCTCGATGTGTGCAGCCGGAGGAGAAAGACAGAATCGGACAGTTCGTGTTTGCGAAAGATGCCAAAGCAGCTTTGGTGAGTGTGTTTCAAGTGCCTGCTGACCTCTGACCTCACGGACTTCACTGTCAACTGACGAGGTGTTCGTGTCAGGTTGGCAGGCTGCTGCTGAGGAAGTTCGTGTGCGACCGGTTGCGTGTTCCGTGGACGAAGATCCGACTGGAACGGTCCGCCAGAGGGAAGCCTTACCTGGCAACACCACAGGAGGTCCATCAGGACAACGTTTCTTTAGGAGCAAGTAGCTCCCTGTGAAATAGATTTGCTTTGTGTGGGGGAAAATCAAGTTAAAAAGAAAGTTAAATTAGAAAGTAATTTTAGTAAAGTATTTCAATCTTGAAATGAGGAAAACTGTAGACTCATTAATTTAATTTTTAATTAATTTCAAGGTTACTGAATGCCACTATTATGCTTACTATAATTTAGTCAGTTTGTGTGAAAATAGATTTGAAAACTTAAGATTTCCCTAATTTCAGGATGAACGAACTAGGGGTTTCCACCAGACCTTCTTTCTTGGACGGACCCCAGTTGAGTTTAAAATAGGGCGGCACAGTAAACAATCCTCATGTTATCGCTATAAGAGCATGTGCGATAAACTTATTGTAACAAACTCTACAATTGACAATGAACGCAGTGAAATAATTTACCATAGTTACATATGAAAATTTGACCTAAAATTAGCCCCTGGATTCATGAGCCATAAGTGAGTCATGATCAATAACTTAAATTTTTCCATGTTTATTTTCTCTGACGCTGTTTTCTGAGAGAACATGCACATTTCTTGACATCTTATCATTCGGTGTTCAACTTCAGTAAAAGAACATGGTAAAATGTCCATTAAGTGTTTTGCATTTATTATGGTACTGTTCCTTTTGTAGTCAAGACGTATTATTATCACACACAGCCCTGTAACTGCCCTATTGAATCATCTCTCGTACTTTCTGTTTGGCTCTTTCCATCCAGGTCACCTGGGATTCCGACCCGGATGTTCGGACCTGGAGCTTCAACCTGTCCCACCAGGGCGACTATGCGGTGCTGGCTGCAGAGCAGGGGATGCAGGTTGGGGTGGACATCATGAAGACCACCATGCCAGGTACGGCCCAAAATGATATATAACGTTAGACTAACCAGGATTTGTTTATTTAATCGAGTGCAAAGTGTGTGGTTTAATTCTCACTCACTGGGTTTGCTGGGAATGTTGTTTCTTTCTTCAGTCTTACCAGTGATTACCCCATCCAGTACATAGTCACCCTGCAGTATTTAACATTGACGAATATTGCCTGTGTCTGTGATACCTGAATGAACCACAGGGTGGCACTGTTGTCCTATTTATCCACACAGAGGAAACGGTCCTCCCTCGTTTAAAACCAGGACTGTTTGTTGGGACCGTCTCCTCCACCTCCTCACACCGTTTCCTGTTCCTCCTTTTCTTTTCTGCTCTCTACATGCCCTCATCCCCTTCTCTCTGCTTAGGTAGCAGCTCTGTGGCCGAGTTTTTCCGCATCATGACTCGTCAGTTTACACCACACGAGTGGAACGTCATCCGGTCAGCCGGTTCAGAGCACGGGCAGCTCGCTGCGTTCTACCGCCACTGGGTAACCATGGCAACCATACTACCCTGTCGTTGCATGCATTGCTGCTGGGCTTTGTAGGCAATGTTTAGTGTGTGTGTGTGTGTGTGTGTGTGTGTGTGTGTGTGTGTGTGTGTGTGTGTGTGTGTGTGTGTGTGTG
>JBBMJM010000002.1:1106805-1120512 GCA_037832705.1 Centriscus cristatus | reverse complement strand
CACACACACACACACTGGGATATCTGTAAATCTGTATCACACACATGCTGCTGCAGACTCTCTCTCTCTCTCTCTCTCTCACTCTCGCTATGACTGGGAGGGATCTCGCCCTCGTACACTCCCACTCGCTCTCCCTCTGTTACAGTGTGTGTGAGGTTTCTCTCTCATGAGGTGATCCGTCTCTCTGGATGCGCACAGTCTCAGTCAGAGTGTCCAGAACAAAGACGAGGAACTTCTTACTCCACGTCCAGCCGGTAGAAGGTGAAACTTTTTGTTTTTCTGTCCTAGCTCAGCTTCTCTTTATAGATATTGGTCAGAATCTTTTCATACAAATTGATGATTTGACTACAAAAGGTGGTTGGCGACCTACTGTACTTGTCATAGCAGTTCTCAGTGCTCAGTTTGAGTAGTTGAGTGGTTTAGATGCTTTGAAATATGTGATATTGAACTGGTCGAGTCTTACACCTGCATCACTATATAATACACGCCAGCATCCAGTCTTGCTGCTGGTATATACAGTATGTTTTTATATGACAAATGTCCAGGGTCCAGGATTTGTCTTTTAGTTTTAAGGTAAAATCAGATTCATCAAGTGGAAACATTTGCTTTGTTTATGCTGTGAATCTTTACATTTGGATTTACATTCCCACGACACAGTTGGACTAACTGTGTGTGGGCTGCTGCTGGAGCAGGTGTGTGTCAGTTCTCTGTAATTCTGCCCGGCTGGTATTTGGCTGAAAGAGGAGACAGGACTCATCAAATTTCATTGATCATAGATCAATGAGCTTCCCCCCCCCCCATTCTGCCATTTGTGTATATTCTTCAGAACTGAACATGGTTAGAAGTGGTTCAGCAGCACACATAAAATGTTCATTTTTCTTATATTTGTGAACGTTAATAAGACTTTAGGAAAAGCAACAGGGAATCTCAAACTACCTACAACTGTAAGCCAGTTATCAAACAACAATTATAAACTGTAGAAATAGTTTTCATTATCAAATGAATTAAAATACCATTGTCAGTTGCAGCTTTTAAAGATGTTTGAAGATTAACAGACTTCTTCTTCCAGATACAGCTCAGCTAATGACTGTGTGATGTGAGTGTGTCTGGGAGCGGGCTGGTTCGGACCTATTATGATAAAAGCAGACACATGTGGACAGATGTGTATGTTATATCTAGGTAAAAAACATAGATTACTTTTTTTCCTGAGCATAAGTCACAATTCCAGCAGCACGGCAGATCAAAAGGCTAACTACAGAAATCAATCTGTACGCTGTATCAGTCCAGTCTCAAGGAGTCTTTTAACGTTCTAGACCACTGACCCCATCATGGAAACTACGGTCAAAAAGGTTTCCATTCCAATTTAATGATGGTTTATGTAAATCCCAGATGTTTTCGACCTTTGTCGGTTTGTGAGATGGTTCCAGTAATCAAAAAAATGTTTGTCGTCAAATTTGTCGTCACTTGTGTCTGTGCTGTCAAATCTATTTGTTTTTGACGTCAAAAGCTGATGGTGCCGAGTCCGTTCATGCTCTCTTCAGGGATCCAGAACTGTAACAAAACCTTATCAGTGCATTGACTCAATACATTAACTGTTTAGTCATGAAAGCGTGTGTGTATCTTAGGAATCACTTTGCATCTTCAGCAGGTGAAGCAGAGCTGCAGCCTGTTCATATTATGGATGATGTGATCCAAAAACAAGCTCATTATTTTTATGGATAGTTTGTCTTCAAGGCAGAAGTAAGATATGCACATGCTGATGCTCCCTTCTATTTTTGTGCATGACCTTTGTGTGTGTGTTTAAATAACATAATGAGACAGAGCTCCTGGGTAAAGACATTTTAATGAGGAGGAGTTCAGCGTTGTCTTTGTTGGAAAATGTTTGTTTGCAGGTAGAGGTTCTAAAAATCTGCTTTGTGGCAAAGTTTGCTACGTTGCGTTTCCTCTCCCTCCATCAGACAAATCCTCTGGGGCCATTTTAATTAATTATATATCATAAGTGTCTGATGTGAGAGCTCTTAAAGTTTCCTCATAAATTATGCTGCCGTATCTTAACCGTTGGAATATTTTAGACTTTTTCTTTTCACTTCTTTGAAGGGAGGAACACACGCTCAGACACACAAACGTTGTTTGTCTGTGTTATGTGATAGGATGAGACAGATGTGAATGGATAATGATGCATAATGGAAATCATCATCATACTGTACGTCAGCGGGATTTACTGCATCACAATGCAGCGTCGCTTGGCAACAGCGGCCTCTCCTGGTGCGAGTGGTAGGAATCAGATGATGGAGCGCTTGATTTCAAGGATGAGTGGGCAGCACGTCATGTGTCAGTGTGTAAATAGAACAGGTCGGAAGCTGTCAGCAGGATTACGCATTAATTAAACAATCAGTGTTTCATGTTTCAGTTTGGTGAGTGATACGTTGCTTTCTTGTTGAAAAGTGTCAGTTCTTTGAGGGAAGCCTGCAATGGAGCTGAAGCTCTTAAAGTAAAATTTTCCATTCCGGTTTTGAAGGAAAGAGTTGACTAGTTATTTATTCATAATCAACAAATCCAAACTGACCTCTCACTGGAAATACTGTAGTAGAGCACGGCCTACCAAGTTAGACACTGCTTTCATTTTGGTTCCATCACCTTAAAGAGTTTCTGCAATTTGCCCTCAAGTCAGAGTTTGAGAGTGGAGGCAGGGCAAGTTAGGACTCACGAGAAGCCTGGAAAAAAAAAGAAAAAAAGTGATGATGTAGTGATGGGACATTTCCTAATTTGAACTCAGCTGGTGTTACTGTGTTGCAGAATAATTATTATTCCTTTTATAAACCATGTTCACTGTCCTCTCACATTGACTTGTCTACATATATATGAGATGTTGTTATATAAACAGCAGTTAACCATTTTCATATGCTCTTCAGTTAACAGACGTGTTATCTCACTTGTGTGCTACATTGTTAAATGGAAAACTGTCATATTTTGACATTGGTGAAGGTGTATGCAGGTTAAACGATTTCTTTTCATTACATTAAGACTACAAAGTATTATGGAAATGACAGAAGTTACTCTGAAGCACTTTCTTGACCCAAGTCGACCCGAACAATATCACGTTTAACTTTCTGAGCAGTCGGGGGCACAAATGGTGCATTGGAGCATTCACGGGCTTCAGCATGCTAAAACACCCCCAAGTGAAAGGGTCAAACCCAGATGAACCCGTCAGCTGTGAGAGGGAAAACTGGGATTATTAATGGCCACTGAACAGTCTGTCTGTATCCCGGTGTGTACGTGTGTGACGGACATTGGTGTTTCGCGGCAGAAAAGAAGATCCCAACCCGTCAGTCAGTCACACCTTTACGTACTTGACTTAGTGAGAAGAGGAGCTGTGTCTGCATATGAGTGTGTCCAGGCAGAGATGATCTCCATTATTAATCATCAGAAATGTCTGTGTGAACGGGTGCGTTATAAGACCCCTGGGGACACACACATCCAGCTGAGACAGAAATTTGGATTCATTATCTGCTTCGCTTGTCTCCCTCCCTCTCCTCCATCCTGAGAAAGGGTGGCATGTGTCGGTTGGGATTCTGTGGAGAATTAATCCCGCCGAGAGGCTGATTTCTTGATTCTGTACAGTACAGATGTTCAGTCACTATTCAGCCATGCCATCCTAATCATTGTGCAATTTGTTAAAAGCAATGTTGTGTAACCTAAATGCGCAGCTTCAGACTCATTTGGATGATACTCGACTTTCCCACGCCACATTCCAAAGACCGACTCTGACTGACAGGCCTGTTATGTTTTGCGTAGATTTTTTTGTAACACTGACATGCAGATTCACACCTGTTCTCTCCATCCCCATCCCCTGACCTTTGACAGCATTTCCCGGCTGTGAGCGGAGCCCTCATGGATTCTCCATACAACGGCAACACGTCTTTGCAGACGTCCAGCTCCAACCTCAACGCCGGCTACTCTCGGCCATCCGAGTCAGACGATGACGGGAAGGTGTCCAGTGACACCATCTGGCTGTGGATCGCCGTGCTGGCAACCATCGGCAACATTGTGGTGGTGGCCGTGGTTTGTGCCTGTGCCTTCTGACCAGATGGAACAAGAACACTTTCAGTGACAAGATGGCAAATCTGGTCTTCAGAAGTGATGAGAAGTAGCCTTACTTTGGATGGATTGTGATGCGCGAGCATTGGATGACTTGGGATTTGCATGTGATTTCTCATAAGAGCATTATTACACTCATATAAATCCCAAACAACATTTTGTATTTGACACAGAAAACTCACTGAGAGGCTCGGTAGGGCTCATTTAGGGGTTACAGCAAATGTCTTCCGAATATATGCAAAGCTATCATGAGCCATCTTAAATTAATGTCCACCTCAAACGTGGGGGCATGACCTGGAAGAAGCAACACTTTGTCCATTGATAAATATTCATAGAAGCCTGTCCTGAGGTTTGCCCATAGTGGCTCCAGACGCTTATTTTAGCTGTTATGTGAGGAGAAATCCGTTTTAATGAGCATCATTCTCCAAACATTTATTCAGGCTGAGACAAGTAGTCGCATCAACAGCACAGCGGACAACAGTCATCAATGGTCACTAGAGTTATGCAAGTCAATCTGGTGTTATATAAACCCTGTGGGGGCAGAGGTCAGTGTCAGAACCACAAAGATTAGACAAGATAATAGCTTGATCTCTTAGTAGGATCAGACGTGAGAAAGAGATCCACGACTGAAACGCACATGAATTAGATTGTGTTTGATTTAGTGCCCCCGTTGACCTTTGAGGGAATAGTCCGATCATCTGGATTTATGTTTGTTTTCTCTCTCACTGACTCAGTCACGTTCATGTCATCTCACCAATCAATACGACAACATTTGTTCTTATTTTCTATTCATGTTTCAAATTACATTTTACGTTTACATTACATCTTACATTTTTTGGGGATCACTTGTCAAAATCTAACAGGGGGAACCCCGATCCATGCCACTCTAATCAATATAAATGTTGAGGAAAGGGGCACATGAAGAGGACAATGAGGGTGGAGGAGAGGAAGGGCCACCGAAGGAGAAGCTTGAGGAACAACAGTTGACATTTAAGCAACAAGGCCCTCTAGTGGCTCCGGTATGAATAACACGTCTGTATCTGCAGTCAGCATGTCGTCTCTTGTAGGATGTACAGCATTATTTCCTGCCTACACTCTGAGGTGACATATCCTTTACTTTCTACATTATTTATCACTGTCTGGTCACAGCGGATGATTCAACAGTCTTTTCCCGCACATGTGTGTTTCTCTGTCTGTTTGCACAAGCATGTGCGTCTCGCTATCTGAGCCTGTGTGAACTGTGTCATCGTCCTGTCACTTCTCTGCAAAGTAATGAGCTGTACTGTGCCTCGAGTTCTCTGAGCCCCAGCCCCCTCTCCAAGCTTCCCTTTCCCGCATCTCGGCGGCTATTAGAGCGATCAGGAGCGAGCTGATTTGTGCTGTTGAGTCTATTCGTTGACTTACAGACGTACTAAAGCGACTTTGAGACGAGACTTCCGAAAGAAGCAGACAGAGAAACAACTGAATTCGGAAAGTTGGTCTCTGAATGCACTCGCAAGTCGCACTCAATGACGCGAGAGGAAGAGGAACAGGGGTAAGAAAAGAGATGATGTGAGGTCAGAGGGATAAACGAGAATGATACTTCCTATTTTACACTCTAACTCATTAGATGATCAATGTGATGAGCATGATAAGAACGGGACATTTGCTGCAGCCCTTTGAGCCACCAGACAGACCTTCATGTTTGTCATCACCCCATAGACATAGTCCACTTTTTTTTCTCGTTTTCAGCATACAATTATGCTTCAGTCAGTAAAGGGCCAGTCCACCTCCAGTCTCTTAACCCCCTCACTGTCCTACCAGCAGCCAGTTACCATGGAAACATAGCCCAACAGTCAATTAGATAACATCAGTGGGTTTATACAGTGACCCAAAGGACAATGGACTCCACGTTTCTTTAAACCTGTGACCTTGTGACCTACACGTCATCCACCTCTCCATCCCCTGCTACTCCACCACTATGGCAGATGGTGAGCTTCCACTGGCAAAAATGAGAATCAGAGTCAGGACACTCCTAAGAAACAGTCCTAGTTTGTGCACTACGATATTCAATGTTCTTTCTGCACTGACTTGTCCTCCATCAACAGAGCGATGCACTGCTGAGCCAGTCAGCAGCGAGCATTAGTCACTGAGACTTTCAGCTCATAATCTTGGAGATATCATCCTGCCTGAGGACGCTTTTGCATTTTTACACAAATTATGTCTCATATTTTGTTTTCATAATAGGTCTGGGAAGAGGACCGGTTAAGGGGGTTGGGGTGGGGGGGGGGGGGTACTCCACACAACTGAATAACTAATACAACTTTCATCCAGGGGTCATGAGGGGTCACTGAATGATGTGACGAGTAGGATGATGATTTGTCCTCTAGAGACCTTTTACATTGTTTTCCTGCTATTATGTATCTTGTCCGTTTTTATGTGAATTGATAACATATTAAAATGTGGATGATAAAGGAAAACAAACATCAGAGAACATGAATAATCGAGAGGTTGTTCCACAGAATGTCAATCAAAAGATTAAGAAAGCTTTCTTCCTCCATGCAGATCTCCATCATCTTTTACAACAGAAACAACAGCTCACAGAAGATAAACTGACGTGATTCTCATCCACCGACCTGGATTAAAATGTTAGATCACATGGACAAGGCAGTGAGGGTCTTTGCAAGACAATAAATGAGGAAATCTTACAGCGGGCAATAAAGACAAATGTCCCAGGAGGGTTATTTTTGTTTTTTTTGGTTGCACGTCCACAATCCACACAAGATGAACAACCCTGGCCAGGATGAAAAAGAGTTTCTGCTGAGTGACGATATCTGAAGAAGGCAAAGTCTGATGACTCACTGCTCAAATGAGATGAAAACAATGGAACGGACGCTTAGAGTCAGTTTATGTTTGTGATTGTCAGACTGACGGGGAAACGCCACATTGTATTTATCAGTTGTACAACCTTGGAGCTGTTTCATGTTTCAGATGTGAGGGCTGGAGGACGCCGTGACAAGGACATATGAAGGTCATTCCTGTGTCTTATTGATGAAAAGACACAATGACAACGGTACTCGAATAAGCACATGAAAAAACAGGACAGGACAGGAGAGGAGGAGATCACAAATAACTGCAAGATGTTTGTCATCATAACAATATTCAAGTGGTGTTGCACAGACGTTAATGACTTTAATATGTTTTTCATTAGCATGTCCGTGAGCCTCCGGTCAACTGATTTCAGACCAGTGACAATCAAACTACTCATCATCGTACTTGATGCTGCAGTTGTTGATGTGATCATGTGACTTTCTGTTTTCACTGGTACATCGACTCCATCCTTCTACTCATTGTCTCTGAAAAACAATAAACAGCTGCGGGTTTCAACCAAACGTGCTTTGTTTACCCTGGATTTGATTTCTCCTGCAGACGAGCCTTTGTATAAGCCAGCGATACAACATTTATTTGCGTATGTCTGTGGTTGTGGAAACACCTCAGGTGATGGCTCACTCGCCATCTGTCGTCCGGCTGTGCACAGCAATCCTTTGGAACAGCTCCCATATTCAAAAATTATGTGAATCAACTTTTTTCTAATAATCTCAGCAATTGGAAGGATACAAAAAAAAAATCCTGTTTTATTTTCGACAGTCAATTGAGCTCTATTCTGTCATCAGTATTTAAAGATACGGGGGATGAGACTAATTCCTTAGATTGGAGATGAGATCCAGGAAACATTCAGCCTAAACAACAGATATCCCCACTGACCCTGAAGAGATAATCACAACCTCTACAGACACTACTCTTCACAATATCATTTTATTCTTCTGGTGGAGACATAAACACTGGTTGTTATAAAACGTGGTGTCTTCAGCAGTAAGTTTCAGTTAGCACTGGAGTCAGGCCAGGAAGGCAAAGGGACCAATGTAAGATAAACACAGACGGAGATGGAGCCGCACTGAGTGGGGCAGTGTGACATAAAGCTCCAAGATGCACTTAATTTGACCTTGAAGCTCTTTCGCTGACTCAAAAGACATAGGACGGCTCTGCCTGCTCCTTTCTTAAGGAGAACTATTGACGAATCTCCCATATGGTGTCCAGCCTGAATTCACAGGGGACGAGAGGTCTGTTCTAAAATGTCAGCGCCATGTGTGACGTCTGCCTTTCTTTGTGTTGGTCAATGACCAAATGCACCAGTCAGGCCTTCGCCTGTTTCCTATTTATGGTGCGTGGAGGGGGGAGGAAAGCGGTTATGTCAACGCTCTCACAGTCTGCAGTGATCTACCTTAAAAACAGAAAACTAAAAGAAAAAAAAAAAAACAATGCACACAGATTCTGAATAAATGCTCAACATCATGAATTAATTATAAAGTCAGTTACATTGTCTCTACAATTAACCTGAATTAAAAATGAGCTTGCAATGAATCTATCCACTTACGTAACATGCTAAAGAGCCCAGTGGGCGTCTCCCTGAAGACTCTGCGTCTGTGTGCGAGTGTGAACGTATAGCCAGTATCTCTCTGATCCGAAGGGTGGCTCGAGGATAATGAGACACAGATGGCCGCAGTATGTCCGCGTGCACGGGCACACTCACAACTTAAACCACATGTGCACACAGACAATGACTGCGCTCAATAGAATGTCATACGTTTTCCACAAAAACAGATCGGGAACAATGGAATTATACCTTGGCTGAGAAGATTTTGTCGGCAGGTGACTGGATGAATCAAACAAAAAACAGTAACGGTGGATGCAAGGCAAAATTACAAAACACACAGTGTGAATCAGCACAGTTAAATAAATAAATAATATACATTATTTTTACATGGGATGAGATATTGTGGCGTCTTCTTCCACCACACATCCTGATTCATCTGAACACACACACACACACGATGTGTGCATGAGTGAGTCTGTCTGGCAGGGGCGGAGAGGAGGAATGCTGTGCTGAAGGGGGACAAGACGGGGGGAGATGTGGAAAGTTGCAACTGCAGGGCAATATAGACCGCATGCTGCAGGAAGGAATGCACATGTCTTTGTCAGAGAATGAAAGAGCAAACGAACAGACGAGAGAAGGAGACAGGAGGTGGAGAAAAGGAGTGAGGGAGGAGGGATCGGCGCTGAGCTGCAGCGTGGCTGAGTCTGAATGAAAGGACCTCTCTCTCAATGCACGGCTTCTCCCTGCTGCAGCGAGGGAGCACATGTCCAGAGCAAACAAGGCAGGACTTTCCAAGTTGGAAGTAAACATTCGAAAGAAACTTCGACTGAAGCTGCAACTTCCAATTCTCCTGTGGTTTGTACCTCTCCCTTTAAAAAAGAAAAGGATTTCACAACTCAGCAATGTGGCTGCTTTGTTTCAGAGAGACTGATGGACACTGAGTTTGGACGATCTGGAAACATCTCCTGCTGCTTCTGATGAGGTCTACAGCTGACTGTGCAGTGATAGTGACACATCAGCAGCACTTTGGGACCCTGCTCCAGCCAACATTCACACCTGGAGACTTATCCACTGGACCTGGATCCCTTTAACCTGACCCGATCGCCTCACAACACAGACTTTCATATGCTTCAGGGATACGTGGGATGTAGACGTGTGATGCTGTGTCATCGTGTTTAAAACACTGCAGATGTCAAATGAGTAACATGGAAAACCTGCAGTCTCGGCCATTCGCTTGACACACGCTGGCGGAGAAGTAACATGTACATTCTGTCACCTCATGTATTTGAGGTTTTTACCACCATCGACTACTTTGGAACACTGAGTTTGAGCTGAGTTATTGTGAACTAAGTGATCCACCCTTGACTCTAAAAAAATGACCCTAAAGACATGCAACTGTGTCCCTCATCGCATCTTGCACATTCACTCTCACCTCCTTCACACCATCCTGCTGTTGCTCCTCCAGGCCTGGCGGGGGATCTGCCACCCCCAGTGTTTGGATTTCAAGCCTCCATTTGAGCCCAGGCAGCCACTGGTCTTCTGTAAGGAGTACTCCAAGTTTGGATGCTGTGGTCTGGAAAAGGACCATGAGATATCACGCAGGTTTTATACCATCATGGACAACTTTGATCATTCAGGCTTCGTAACCTGCGGCAAGTACATACGCAGCCTCCTCTGCCAGGTAAGAGAAGCACTGACTGGGAATTGAGAAGCAACTATCCATCATTTAATAAAACACATATGTCTGTTTAATACAGCAAAACACCAGACAAAACACTGACATTTCCTGTCTGTTACACTTTGGCTGCAGGTGTTTGCTAAACCAACACTGTTACATCACAACAACCTTAAAATGACCATTCTGGTGCCACTTATTTCCAACAGTTGATGCAAACTCTGGTGCTATTTAGTATTTTTGTTTTTTTTGTCAGACATGACAAGTACATTTCCTGTGGGCACTAAATCATTACACCAAGTCTGAGTGAAAATGCTGGTTTCTGTTTAATTCCAAAGGAGACTGCGGTGAGGTTTGTCCTGAATGAACCTTTAATACAAGGTTTCCACGACACATGGGAGTGGTAGACATCTGTTTTGGCACTCTTAACCGACGCTTGTGTGTTTTGGGTGATTATTCATATAAATGGTCTAAATTAACCTTGCAGACTGTCGCCAAAAAAAGGTTGTGAATGCAGTGGTGAATATGGCCTGTAATTATGTGTAACTGACAAAGGCCATCTAGTGGTCATTGTGTTTAATGCCCCCTGTCCAACACACCTGATTGAAATGAGATGTGACCTTCAGAGCAGGGGGCCAGGATCAGGACCACAGGATCAGTACAGATCAAACCTCATGAAAACGGACTGCAGCCCAATTTATTAATACAAAGAAAATGTTTCCTGTCTCGACATACATGCTTTAATGCTGGGGATGAATGAGTCGGATTGTTTTTGCTTCACCCTTTTCATTTCTTTTCTGAGCTCACTGATCTTAGCCTGAACTCCCACCTCTCTGTTCCTGGCAGAGTGAGTCATGAAACCAGTGCCATTCACTGATTGCATAATTGGGTGGTGACTGTGCAACTCTGACTTTTAACGATGTGCAAATTGAAAGATCGTTGGTGCACAAATGTGGACTGGCCTGGGTACTTTAGATAAAATCATATATTACATCAGTGACAAATCCTCCAGCTCTTCAAATATAGGTTTCCATCACTGCAGTAATTATAGTCTACTGTGTTTCTTTCCTAGCCAGGCTGTGTCTTCTAATGACAGTGCAGAAGTGAACATATGACTCTCCTTAGCTGACTCAGAGCAATGTAAACAAATAAAGATAGGTTTTATTTGAATGAGAATTAAACCAAACGTGTAACTACACGGATACTCCTTCTCAAGTTGTAAATAATTCAGATTTCACAAAGGCTTTTTGTCAAATCTTGCATTGCTTTCAGCAGTGCTCTTTTTTTGGAGCTGCTACAGAAGACAAGCTTTGTGGTTGTCAGTTCCCAAGGTTTGAGTTAAAAGAGGCCCTGGAGATACTAAAGTTACCCCACTTCCAGGATACTTACGCTGGGTAAACCCAGCACACTGAGACCTTCTGTTCCAGCTGAACGGCAGGAGCCTGCTGGCACTGCTATCAATGAGAGACGGAAGGTAGAGGTAGAGATGGACTGCTACATAGATGGAGAGAGAAAGTGTCACAGCGATTGCAATCTTCACTCAAGCTTAACTGTCCAAACAAACAACCGTTTCCTCCTTGGGACAGGACGTTCCTGCTGGTGACAGACAAGCAAATGCATGAAAACTGAGAAAAAAGTCAGCGATGGACACAAAAAGATGGACATAAACAGAATACAACTATTGAATGCACCTTGGTCTGTGTGTGTACTTGTGTTTCAAGTACACACACAGTTTAAAATGAAATGAAATGAGACTGCCTGGGTTCAGCAGCAAGTTTATCCAACCTCACGTAAATGCACCACATTACAACAAATAAAAGTAGAGGCACTCCAAAAATATCACGCTTTTTCTCTTTCAGTCCTGGACCGCATTCACAACTGTGAGAGTTCAGAAATAGGTCCAGATATGATTCACAGTAACTGGAACTGGCCTGGTTGTAGCACTCCTCCTCCTCCTTCTACGTACGTCTGTCTCTGTATGCTGGGCCTCCTCGCTTTCTGTCTCTCTCCTTCTGGGCCGCGTCCAGGTCTGCAACTCACAGTCTGTTTGCCAAAACCCCCACTCTCTGTCAGCTATAATAAAACATCGCAGTTAGCCCCGAGCTTAACTCAAAAAGGTAATTTGAACAAATTATAGCATATTTAAATGAGCCATAATAAGATGAAATGAAAACAATGGTTGAGTCTTGGCCAGTTTTAATGAGACATTGAGAAAAAAAAGGCCTCTTTGTTTTTCTCAAAAGAAACTTTGACAATAAATGCCGAAACCTATTCAACCAGACCTCAACCCTTGTGACGCATACAACATAACGTGTGAGAGACTTACTGAGACAGCAGCCGCATATGACAAGGGACAATGTGTTAACATCTTGGTAAACATCTGCAGGACACTTTATAGAAACCCAATGTGTTACACAATAGAATCAACGTCGAGAAACACTATAAATCAAACATGCTTCCATCTGCTCCACAAAAGGCTCTCATCAACTCCGCAGTGGTCTAGGCTGACCACAGCTTTTGTCCTGTCCTGCAGATCTGCAGATCTACAAAAAAAAAAAAAAAAAAAGGAAAAAGAAGAAAGGCGCTTTCCAGGAAGGCGGACTCTGATCTCTGCCCAGTAATGGGCCTCCTGACATTCAACAATTCATCCTCTGTTAAAGTGCGCTGTTATTTATTATTCATGCTCCAGAGAATGTCATTTAGATGGGACTGCAACTTTCAGGGCTGGCAAGAATAAACAAAAACAAAACAAAACAACAAAAAAAAAACTATTTCATATGAAATCACTGACATAATATAGTATTTGACAGTTAATCATTTATAATTTGCCAACAACTTGTACAGAAGAAAACTGAACACAAAAACTTCAATGTGATTCTTGAACATTGTGAATTCATACTGAATTAACGTGCACCAAGGTTACTATTATTCTGGTGCATTTCTAAATGAATTCAAGCATAAAACAGACTTGAATACGAACAGGTCAACTTTTATTTCATGCAATCAACACACTTGAAGGAGAAGGTGAATTCTTCACGGCAGAATAGGTGGGACGGAAAGAATAAAAAAAAGCCATGACAGTCGTCTTCCTCTTTAGTTCCCGTACTGTATTCATAATTAATATGTGAGAATTAAGGGGAGCGGGGGGGGGGGGGGTGATCTAGACAGAAAAATACATTTGGGACACAGCTTGAGCTGAGTTTGTCTGAGTTTGTACACTGGCACAAGTAATACACTTTTCATGTCCCAAAAAAACAAACAAAAAAGGTCCAAATTTAAGAATCCAGACGTGACAAAATGTTTTTGACTGTGTTTTGGGAATATGAGACAGCAGCATTATTTGGTTTAACCACCTTTGTTTGTCTTTTGATGTGTAAGGTTATTCCAAAATGGGGTAGTGGTTCAGTGACAATGCACTTCATCAAAGGCCTTGGATCGATGAGTCCTTTCCACAGTGAACGACACACTGGTCAGACTGTGGCGCTCTGAGGGAAACTGACGGTCGACCATATGATGTTTG
>JBBMJM010000002.1:1066329-1081945 GCA_037832705.1 Centriscus cristatus | reverse complement strand
TGTGTGTGTGTGTGTGTGTGTGTGTGTGTGTGTGTGTGTGTGTGTGTGTGTGTGTGTGTGTGTGTGTGTGGACCGAATCCACTGGAAATCTAACACAGCCACCTTGTGGCAGATGACAGAAATGTCCGTGTTGGCCATGGACCTCGTTCCACTCACATGGGATGTCTCTGTATCCGTTCTCCAGAGCGTGGAAGTAGTTCATGAACTCTTGTATAGGAATCCTGAAGGTCTCAAACAGTCCCGTGTCTTCAAAGAGCCTGTAGGAAACCTACGACACAACACAAGGAAAACAACTGTGAATACACTCAGTGGAAAACTGAGAATCGTCTTCTGCAAGATGTAATAAAGGGACCTGGTGACTTGTCAGGTCTCATGACAGTTCATCACTGGTCATATTTTGCCCCACATATCACATAGACTGGATGGGAAAACTCCCATGACCCTTCAGAGGCCTGCAACGGATTAAGAGCTGCTCTACAGCGAGAAAGGAATCCGCATTGTCTGTCCTACATTAGAGGTGGAAACACTGGCAAGAGCCTCCTGGCGTAAGTTTCCCAGCAGGTGGAGCAGTGCGATGCTCCTTTCACCGACAGATTTGTTTGTCCACACTGTTCTGAGCCGCCACATCCCACACCAACTCTACTATTGTGTCTCGGTACACACCTGGACCACAGGAACACGCAAACATTTGCACCAGATTCAAGTAATAGAGGGTTATTTCAGGGTTATTAGTTATCACCTGGCTGAGGATGCAGCCTGTCTTGCCGTCGGTTTTCTCGACGAGACTGAAAATGGGAAAATTCCAGTTGTTGAGTTGACTCATTAGCGGATCCAGACCTGGCATCACGAGAGGCTCCGGGGCCAAGATCGGCTTGTCCTGGACAGAAGAACGGAGGTCAGACAGCTGATAACTGAATTTGCACTTTATGGTGCAGTTACAACAATAAATCCACCATCAACATTACATCTGTATCTGAACATTTCACGTTCGTATTTATCATTCAACTGAATGGGAACGTGTCCATGCTGTTGACTGGTAGTGTATACTCGATAAGTACAGACAATTTATCATATCCCATAATTCACATTTGCATATGCCCTGTAAATTCAAAGGATTATATGAATATCACAACCCCCTGCAGTGGAACATATCTGATAGAGGAAGATGACGTTAATATTTCAGCTCATGTAGCACACATATTGTCCACCAGGGGGCAGAAGGCGCACACATACTGTTCATGGGTCCGGAACTGGGACAGATGAGAAACAATTCATGACATTTTTAAAAGAAACCTCGAGTCTTTTTTGATGAACTCAATAGGAAAGATGTTTCTGACACTTCAGCTAACCTCAGGTGATGGCAGGAGCGGGTGCAGAACAACGCCCTCCGCCATATACTCCCTGCAGCCTTCCCTCGTTTCGGGCGGCTTCTTGCCTCCCTCTCCCTCTTCTTCATTCTGTGCAAAGTCACTGCTGTCACTGTGGTTGGTCTCATAGGTGCTGTCGTAGGTGCTATCATAGTCCGACGATGCTACTGCACGCTCATCTGAGGAACATGAGAGGAAGTTAGGGAAACTTGTGAGAGAGTGGAACAGAAAGAAAATACCAATGTTCTCATGTGCGTCACCAACTGCAAGTTTTTTACTGGACTTCATGAAGGAGGCATTGTCCCTCCAAAAACATGAACCCAAACAAACACCAGGTGAAATACTTGCAGGAGGGCGCTGCTGTTTACCTGGGTGGGGTAGTCTGTCTCCCTTGTCTGCAGGTTCCACCCCGTGGTTGATTCGAGTGCTGAACGGCCGGCCACAACTGATAAAACAAAGAGAGCAGACAAACGCCAACACATTGACGGGATTTCACACTGGTTCACTTTCAGCATTTCACTTGTCTTCTAATTCAAAACGGACGAAAGCAGAGCTGACTTATCCACCTGAGGAGGAATGCGTGTATTTCACCTGTTGCAGAGTGACGGCGGCCGCCAGTGGGGGGTGGTGGAGCTCGGAGCACTCTGGCTGTGAGTTAAGGCTCGGTGGTGGCTCTTGGCCACTGAGCCTGGAGTCCGCTCTGCCAGGGGACCAGGCATCTCAGGAAGCTGCACGGAACATGTTTTGACTGTAGGGCTGCAGACGGGAGTGCCCTGGACAGGAGGTGACGGGCACGGAGAGCCCAGAGGTGATGTGTTGGAGGGGGGGAAACCTGAGGAAGAAATCGACACTGTCGCAGAGGAGTCCCTTCTTTGTAATAACGAAAGGAAATCAAATATTACACCTGGTCTTCCCAGTGGTTTACTGTGGAGGTGGTTGGGAGTGATGGAGGCAGCGTATGAGGCAGACATGGAACGGCTCTTGGAGATGGTCATCATCACAGAGTTCTTCCATGATTCACTGGATTGACGCAGGTAAACCATCAGAAGAAGAACCCCCAAGAACCAAACGGCAAACGTCAGCGCCCGCCGTTACCTGTCTGTGGAGTGTTTGATGCTGGCGGAGCGGTCTCTACGAACAGGGCCCGGCTCAATGGTAGGAAGCCCCGTGGCCGAGGTGGTGGTGGTCCAGGTTGATGAGATTCTCCTGAGCAATCCTGGGGGAAGGCTCCGCCGCAGACGCTGGATGGACAGATGTTGGATGAAAATTAAGAATAAGAGCATGCGCACTGGGCACATGTTGGAATACGCAGGTGACCACACCTGAACACTCAGCCTTGTTTAGAAAAATAATTCTGACATGAATAATAATAAAAAATGAATAATAATAAAAAGATATGTAACCTTGGACCTTGTGTGTACAGAAAAATGACTCGATCCGTGTCGATGCCACATTGCTACAAACAAACCAAATGGAGAAAAATGTGTTTTTCTCTAACGGGACGGACGCCGTATTGGTTGTAGCTTCTTCGTCTTCTTCTTTTTTTGAGCATATGGGCGACAGAATGGTTCACCCTGAGGTGTCAATCCATCCAGCGCGGTCGAGGTTGTAAAGCCATGAGCTGAGTCGTTGAATTGTCAGTACTTTTGGTGCACTCTCTCTTGTTTTCACACTCACACACTCACACACACACACACACACACACACTATGCACAATCAGAGGGTGAGTGGGATATAGAGCAGAGGATCAAATTTCACGTGCTAGTGGAGAAAATCATGTCCATCCCTCTTTCTATCCTCACTTCTCAGACATCACTGCCATTCTTTCTCTCTCTCCCTCTCTCTCTCTCTCTCTCTCACACACACACACACACACACACACACACACACACACACACACTGTTGTGTGGTGAATTTTTCACATTAAAACAAATCCAATTAAAAGTTGTTGAATAAAAAAAAGTTGTTGAATAATGTGTGAGGAACCGTGATTGAGTGACCCTGAGACAAAAGCGGAGTGAGAGAAAGTGATATTTGTGGCAATCAATCATGAGGAACCTCATCAGACTCTTTCTATGTGGTCATGACGTTACAGCCACAGCCTGTGCCACATCGTTAACAAACGTAAGAAGACACAGTGACCGTTGTGATCGACTGCGGTTAAAGTTGAGTTTCACTTTACTCGACTTCCCATATTATTGTAAAACCACAGAGACAAATAATCCAGACAACGTACAGAAAATGTGATACGCCAACAATCCCTGTGAGATTTCATACATGAGACGGTGGGAACCTGCCAACATATTCCGATAATATTTCAGCAATAACCCAGATACAGATAATTCAGTCGAGATCACATACTTTCAGGTTCACATGTTCAAAGTTCATATCAGTTGTACAACAAAACAAACTCTGGGTGATGTCACACAAAATGTCTGTGCAGATGTTCCTAAGATGCCCAATGGAGCGCCCCTTCTGACCAGGAGAATCAGAGGACCCTGAGCTCTGCAACCAAGATGGCCACCGTGCGGTATCATCTGTCAGTATGAACTGTTTGTTTTTGTAGCAACGTCCTTATGGTTCATTCCAACTACTCGTACACACAGAAGAGACGGTTCCTTGTCACCAATGGGTTCACTGGTGAGGAGCACTTTCTTCCTACGAGCTCACACCAGAACTACAAGCAGTCAAACACACAAACGACCGAACCAATCACCGATGCGCTGCAGTGACCATGTAAGTTCAAGGACGTGGCTCCAGCGTCGGAGTGCACCCAGGCAGTGTTAAAGCTGCTGGGAGGTGGTCCTGCATTGCATCACACGCTTTATTTAGTTTACTCGCCATGTTAAGTGCATGCATACATTTTGAAGCACTGGTCTTGTAAAACATTAAAAAGCCCTTTGGAAGCCTGTGCATCATTGTTTGGCACATGAGAGCGATGTCAGTAGCCGGGGAGGAAACGGGTTGACGTGTGCAGGTGAGGTACACCAGGGTATGTGTGCATGTTTCGCCGATTCAGAGTCTCTTTCTCCTCTGAGTGGAATGTTCTGTTCCCAACAATAACGTCTCCCTTGTAAGAGGATGCGTGCCACTGGTTTGCTGACAGTTTGGATTTTCCTTGCTGCGGTAATCAGCGCTGAAGATGGATACTTACCTTTGGAATGGCCAGCCTCTCCGCCTTCTCAGGCCCGTCCTCAGAGTCAGAGCAGGTGTGTGTGACCGCTGGGATATGAGGCCGGTGGAGCGGCTGGAGGCTTATCTGGGTGCTGAGCAGGCTGCTGACGGCCTTCAGTGAGCTGCAGGTGTTGGGGGGCAGTGAGGGGTCCGCCAGCAGGTCCGAGATCAAACCATGAGCCTCGCCCATCACCGCTATGTCCACCACAACACTGGTGCCCGACGACTAAGGAGGAGAGACAAGGACAGAGGACCATAAGGATTGAGGTAGTCGGGGTTTGGTCAGCTTTGCAGTGTGATGATGCAGCGAGGAAACGTCACAGCCCGCTGACGCACGCTGCTTCTTTATCTCTGCACCGCTGAGAGAAACACGCTGCTTGTGTACAGGAGGCAGCAGATGTATTATGTGTGTGCTTTAATGGGTTTGCATCTACAAACAAACCCATGCTGAATTAAACATTCCATATTCCCAAAAAGACAACAGAGTTAGAAAACAAAAACCAAAACAACAGACGCTGCTTGGACTCATGATGTCAAGGAGCGTTTTCAAACCCTTTAAACCCTCGTGAAGATGAAATGTCAATGTACATGTTGCTGAACGTGACCTTCGTATATGTCTGCATGATGAAAACATGACTCATTGTAATTCTGATTTCAATTGGGAGGTAGAGAAATGGGGTTTCTGCCCTACGTGGACCTGCGTGGACGTGGACCGGGTCCTGGATTACTGAATTTTTAAAGCACATCTTTTCGTTTCAACAACATTTCCTATCCTTTCCTGTTTTATCTGGGACGTGATTTGTTTAACACATGGACTGATGGGGAATTAAACTCCCGGGGGGGGTATTTGATTGTTTGGTGCCAAGTTGGGCATCAGAACGTGTCAGTGCACAGTGACCTCACCACGTGTTTGTACAGTGTGATGACAGTCAACCACAGACCACATTGGTGAATAGACAAGCCTGCGATCTTAATAACGTGTGGTGACATTTCAGTTCAGGTGTGCTATGGGGAATTGTTCCAACACGACTACCTTCCCACCGATCACTGCCATTCGAAATATTGACTGTTCAACCCAAAGGCACGTCCGTGTCAAAGGTCAACAATGTGTGGTGACAGAAATGGATTCTTCTGCTTATGTCAACATCTGCTAATCATCTCCTCTTTATCTTATAATCAATGTTTTCACCCCTGGACGACACACACACAAACACACACATATGTGCAGAGAATATTTAAGAGCATCTCTGCAAGAATTTGAACAGTCTCTGTTGTACTGGAACTTGAACTGAAACTATGAAAAACTATGAATCACAACCGTCTTTTAGAATGTGTCCAGATGAGCTGTGGGGATTGGTGGGAGAGGAAATGGATGTAACTGTCGGTGAGTGAGTGAAACTCTTGGTGCTCTGAACGTAAAAGAAATTGTCTTATTTCATTACTATGAAGAACTCTGAACTCCTTCATTCGAAGTCCAAAGGGAAAAAACAACAACAGGGAAGTTAGTCTGATAATGAATGAGGACTAAAGACGGGCCCAGATGTTTTCTACTCATCCATCTTTGCTCTCCTCCTGCACCCTTCTCTCCATCACTGTGGCAGCTCACGAAGCAAATAGTGCACGTGATCCATCCATAAGCTTCCGCTCGCCCATCTGCCTGCCCCCTGAGGCCGCCACGCTTGATGACTGGCAGCAAACTCTGCTTTTGCTGCTCCGCTTGTATCCGTGCCAACTTTTTTTTTTTTTTTTTAGTCATTATGATTATTTCAATCATAAATCAATTGCACTTTCTCGTCTATCTTGTTGGAAAGGGAGGATGAGTGGAAGAGCTCTGAATGCAACATCCCCTCCGCTCCCAGCCCCCCCCGCCCCCCCCGCCCTGTATTCAAACAAAGTGACTGATTATGCCCAGAATTGCCGCCTTAAGCCGCCCGTGTTAGTTCCTCAAACATGTCAGAGCTGTGATGTGATGAGTAATGAGCATATAGGGAGATTGTTTCCTGGAAGAGCGCGTGTCTGGACATGTGCATGTGTCACCTCAACCTGAACAAAACCCATTAGACCACTCCAGAGCTTTATGACATCCTGCTATTGTGACATTCACCCATTACCTGGCAGTAATGGACTCTGTTCAGCTAATGTCAGCCAGTGAGCGAGATAGAGCCGTTTTACGTGTGTGTGTGTGTGTATGTGTGTGTGTGCGCGCGCACTTGTCTATTGTCTACCGTTGTGAGACCACTATGGGTTCAACACACTAAGAGTGAGGGCATTTCAGTGCTTTAAATATCTATACAAGGGGTTTTTGCTTGTCGTCGTGTATGTTTTAGACTTGCGGTATAAATCATTTGTGCAGTCAGTGTGACATGTTTAAACACTTGAGCAGATCAAGTGCACCATCGCTGTGCTGGTGGAGACACAGCGGTGAGGCAACGCAAGGCAGAAGGTTATCGATTCCTTCCAGCGTAAAGGCCCACAGGAGACAGCAGGGGGAATGACGGTCGATGAGTAAATCAACAGTGGGCACACACACATGCAGATGAGTGTATACACAGATACATAGGCGAGCGTGTACCGGAGCAGCCCCCCCGGGATGCAGCTGTCTGGCTTTCAGGGTTGATACAGTACCTGCATCACGCAGGCAAAATGGGTCATAATGCCTCCACAAATGCTGAACGGGACTGTGATGATGTACGCTGACAAGGAAAATCAAATCTGTGCACGTCAAAGTCCTAAGAATAGATGTATCCAGGCTCCACAACAATGTAAACACTACGACCCCGTACTGACCAGGCTCTATACCACCGTTTTTTCAACCTTTTTCGAGCCAAGGCACACTTTTTTCATTGAAAAAATCCTGCGGCACACCACCAGCTGAAAATGTGGAAAAAAAAAACCTAATATTTACAATATAAGTGTTATATTGTTAATATAAGCTTCTTTTAACATTTAAGAATGACGTTGAATCAGACATCTTGAATAGTAATCAAATAAAAACATCATCAAACACTCATTCATATTTATTCTCACTCAGTGTGAAACTTGGGCCTGTTAGGATGAACACAGAGCAGATATCCTGGCAGGAATCGATGGAAGACACACTCGAAGCTCTACCTCCACAGTCAGGCTTGAAAAGCTCACCTCACACAGATATGTTGTGGAAAATGGGAGCAATGTCAAAATCGCTTTGTGGGCCCGCATGGGGAACTCCTCGGCAGCTGCCAACCAGAAACTGTCCAAAGGTAGATCAGCAAAGCTTAGCTTGGGACCACGATCTTGTTTCAGTTCAGTTAGTTCCTCCTGCTCCTGTAAAGTCATGTCCTTTCCAACAGCTGATGCTGAGCTGAATGGGTCCCTAATCTGTCAAGGTAATCTGTGGTGGCTGAAGAGAAATTTTCTTTAACCGAGTTGCACATGCATTTTGAACTGTGACTTTACATGCATGACATAAGTATGAGCTTAATAAACTTCTTGTTCCACAAATTGAAACTACAGCTAAAATGTATAAAAGTTAAAAAAACAAAACAAAACAATTAAATATTTCTTTTTTTTCCAAGTGCATACAGAGTGCAAACAAAGGATGAAGCCCGAAGCACCCTCCCGCTCAGCATGAGCTCTATCCTGGCGTACTGCCGCTGCATTGACATCAATGTATAATAAAAAAATATGCACACTAAACAAAACATGTACCTGTGTGGCACCAGTCAGCCCACACCCAAGCACAGCACTTTCCTGCACACCATCATTAGAAAAATTAGCAATGTTAGCTCAGGGCCCGCACAGCATCATGTTTACATGGACATGATGCTGTGCTTCGTGATCGTGACTTAGCATGAGCTCAATCCTCACGTACTGCCGCTGTGTTGATGTCACACCCCAGATTTATAAACTGAGGAGAGGCATGATAGCCAATAAGCGTCCAGGTCACAGGTACACGCAACAATTGGCTGTATTGCAACAAGTGCACGCTACTCTGTTACACAGGCTCGACGTAGCAAAGGCGCATTACCGCCCCCACAGGTCATAAATATTAGTTCACAAATCTCGCGAGACAGATTTTTAACGTGACGAGAAATATCGTCGAGTTTAATCTCGCGAGATCTCGTCGCATGAGATCTCGTCACACCCCTACCGCACAGGCACACAAATTGGAGAATATTCCATGGCACCCCTGATAATATTTTGCGGCACACCGGTGTGCCGTGGCACCCCGGTTGAAAAACACACACAGATGATGGGTGAAATAGCAAGTGTGACAATCATAATAAGAATAAATCAACACATCCATTGAATGAAATCCATCTGACACAGTCTCACGAAATTCTACACGGGCACAATGTGGTTTGATGTGCTCCGGTGTTTTCGCCAGGGCTGGTCTGTCTGTCTGTCTGTCAGCGGGAGTCTGCAAAGACTATCCAGACCACATTCACTGAACTCGGTGAAGGAACATAGCCGGGGCCTCGGATGGACGATCCCATGTCGGAACACATTTATTTGACATGGCAAAAAAATAAATAAAAAAACAGCACATTGGTTTACATTAGTGTTGGTGCACATCTGCTCACTCTGAGTGTGTGTATGTCGGAGGACGACTCAAAGAAAGCTGCTCAAGTAGAACTTGTACCGTAAAATCAGACATCGCAATTAAGTCTGCTGGGAACCACTGCTGTTTTTTATGACTTTAAAGTCCACACAGAGTTCTCCTGGATTTCTAGACACCCTGGAATCATCTGATGTTAACTGTTCCATGGGGCATCTTTTCATTTATATGACTGACCACCCGGCAACTAACTTCATTCACTCTTTCTAGCATGTTCTTTTCATGAGCTATACTAGCAGAAATAACAGTGAAAAGGGGAAGTTAATCTAATGTATTTCAAAACAGCAGATAAGCAGATGTGCATTTTTATTAAAAAAAAAAAAAAAAAAACTACATTGTGCAAATGGAAAATTGGACAGGATTATGTTGCTGTTTAAACCCCATGGGGAACATCGAAACAAAGTACATCTCTCACCGCAGGAAGCCCCTTAATCACTAGATGTTCAGTTTGAAATCACTCCACTGTTAGTTGAAGCAGCTCAACAGAGGATGTCCTCTTGAAAGAAAAAACAGGTAACCTAATTTGATTCCAAGATTACCTGATCATTTATTTAAGCTATCGTTTCAATTATCATGCCTGACTATCCCCTTTGAGATTCACGCACGGGCCTATTATTATCACATGCAGGCACGCTATCATTAAACTCAAGTTTGAATCTAATTCTGTGGAAACTGGGATGACACAGACACCAAATTTATCTGCTGACTCTGGCGCTGAAAAGATCTGGCATTGATGATTCCCCCGTTCTCGCTCTCTGTGTCTTTCTCTCGCTCCCTCTTCCTCTTGTAGCTGCTATTTCCAACTATTTCCGTATTCCCTCTTTACCCTCCATCCCCCTAGCGTTCTCCTGAGAAACAGTGGGGAGATGCAGGCAGATCAGGCATAAAGGCAGATGGTGAGAGCAGAGAGATAAAGAGATGAGAGAGAAAGAGAGAGAGAGACAGAGGAGGAGAGGAGTCCACAGGCAGGCCATGGCCAGTCAAGTGAAAAAGAGAACAGCTCACTCCAGCAGGCCAGCTGAGCTTCTCCACAGTCCAATCTACAATAACCCTACACACGACACTATGGTGGAGACGCCTGGACGGGGCTGGTGCAAACATCTCAGTGGAAACGTCAGTCACAACCTAAAGACTATTGCTGTATAGAGGACGTGTTCAGATGCAGGATGAATGTCAGAGCAGATAACTGATAACTGTTGTAGCACTTTGTGTTCTTTACGATTGCATCTCTTAATTTGATCGTACACAGTTACTCCAGAAAGAGCTCAGAGTTTAGGCTAGTTGTTACTTTTGAGCTTCAAAAGTAACTTCTATTGAATTAAACAGGGATATTACACCATTTTTGTGTTGATATTCACAGTCCAAGATAGGGACTCCATTGTGTTAAGATAATAATACAACCATACAACCAGTACAACCATAATACAACCAGCCTTGAAGAAGATGCTGCTCAGGAAAAGTCAGATGTAATAATGGAAGTGACTGAATTCACTCTTCTGCTGATGCACCCCCGACTCTTACATGCATGTCTGACCTAAAAACTATCAAGAAGCTTAATTTAGACATTGCTCCAAGTTGTGCTATTTAAACCATCTCATCATTACTGATTAAATGGCTGCACACACACACGCACACGCAACATGCACAAACCTTTCCAAACCCAACAGCTTCCATTCTGCGATTCAGCCAATACCAAACCTGTTTAGATGGACGTGGATTGTCCTGATGGCGTCCCATAGTACTTGCCGAGTGCCTCCTCTGCATTTTCTTCCTGTCAGGGCTCACCAACCCAGTCTTGCAAATCTCAATTCTTATGGATGAGCTGCAGCAGCCTCCTGCTCTCTGTTCTCCTCTAAACTGCAGCTCAAATGGCACATTCGTGAGAGTCTTAATCCAAAGCAACTGACATTTGAGTAATGTAGCCCACAAACACTTCCTTGCCCTCTCCTCTTCTCCGCTCTCCTCTCCTCTGCTGCTTCATGAAACCTCCCTCTGTCCTCTCACCCGCCCCTGCTTCTGCATCTGCCAATTGCAAGTGTTCGCTGGTGGCTCAGAGGATGAGAGGACCTGCAGTACGCACAAATCACTGCTATTGAAAAACACCTGGTTGCTACGAAACATCAGGACAAAGATCAATGTGACTCGTCTATGGACCATAAACTAGTCATTTGGGGTTCAGCTGGCCTCAGTTGGACCCCGCCCACTATTTGTCGAGGGTTTCCTGTGATAGCAGGTGATGCATGACAACAGAACAGCGAGTCAAGTGTATTATCAGCAGAGTAAATGGTGACTCATATTGACCACTAAAGGTCTCCTTAGGTGGAGGATTCGATGGTGAAAGGAAATGGTGTAAAAATAAAGTCTTTAAAAAATTCTTCATTAAAAAATACGACTCTGACTGGTGGAATTCACTGATGGGAAAAATGAATCTAAAGTCATCCATGACAGTGACTTGGACACTGGTGCCTTAAATGCTATAGAAATATTTATGAACAGGAACCACTATTGCTGCATGAATTTAGGATTACATCCTAAGAAAGCACAAATTATTGTCAACCTAATCAACCTGGCAACTAACTTTAAAATCCAGTCTGACAGCTAGAACAGATTTTAAAGTTAGTTGCTATCAATGTACTGCCCTTGCAGCGCGTACACTAAATGGGGCTAGACAGCCAGCTGACAAATTAGAGATCCAATTAAGACACAAGGTGTCAGTTTCCTTGGCTTTAATCAATAGTCTTCATCCTCACTCCTTTTAGTTTTTTGTAAATGACAAAGACAAAATGAACATACATACATCTATGTCAAAATAAACATCACTCTCATGCATTTAGATACTCACAGACGAATAATCTCCAAGACACAAAGCGCATAGAAACATGAACTTCTCTCTTTCCGTGTAGCAGCCGCACTAAGCTAGCAAAACGTGCTTAAAGTGTAAAAGATGCGACTGTAAAACAGGACACCCTCTGGTCCCCGTGTGCGCCTAGAAATTCTATCCATAAAAATAATGAACAGAACCAGTGACAAAGGGCAGCCCTGCCTGAGACCAACATGCACCGGGAACAGGTCCGACTTACTGCCGACAATACGGACCAGACTCCTACTCCCGGCGTACAAACATCGTACAGCCCTTAGTAAAGGGTCCCCAATCCCATATTCCAGGAGCACCCCCCTACAGGACGCCACAAGGGACACAGTCGAACGCCTTCTCCAAGTCCACACAACACATGTTTACAGCATTCCTTACGTCCGATGTCCACCACTGGGTTCAGGGGTTGCCGCCACGACAGGAACCGGAGACATTAATACCACAGTACTGAGCAGTGACTTCGACAATGGAAGCAGAGAACATGGTCCACTCTGCCTCAATGTCCCCAGCCTCCCTTGGGAGCTGGTCTCCCAGAGGTGGGAGTTGAAGACCGCTCTAACGGTGGGTTCTGTCAGATGTTCCCAGCAGACCACCACTGTTCATTTGGGCCTGCCAAGTCTGCCCGGTTTGTCCCTTGGCCAGTGGATCCAACTTACCACCAGGTGGTGATCAGTTGACAGCTCAGCCCCTCTCTTCACCCGAGTGTCCAAGACATACGGCCGGAGGCCAGATGACACGACTACAAAGTCGATCGTTAACATCCGGCCTAGGGTGTCCTGATGCTACATGTGCTTATGCTCGATCATGGTGTTCGTTATGGACAAACCGTGACTAGCACAGAAGTCCAATAACAGAACACCACTCAGGTTCAGATCAGGTTGGCGTTGAAGTCCCCCAAATGAACGATGGAGTCCCCAGTTGGAGCACCTTCCAGTACTCCCCCCAGGGCCTCCAAGAAGGCCAGGTACTCATTGTCGTTTGGTTCATAGGCCGACACGTCAGTGAGAGACCTATTGCCCACCCAAAGGCGAAGGGAAGCGAGCCTCTCGTTGAATGGGGAAAACTCCAACACGTGGCAACTAAGCTGGGGAGCCATAAGCAAGCCCACACCAGCCCCTCGCCTCTCACCGTCGTAGGCAATGGTAGAGAGTCCAACTTCTCTCAAGGAGTTGGGTTCCGGAGCCCAAGCTGTGCATGGAGGTGAGCCCGACTATCTCTAGCTGTAAATGATGCAACAACTAAAAACAGGAACGCTCACTCTGAGATAAATTCTAAATATAACATAGCTAGCTCGGATGCTCTTCCCGACGCAATAGACAGAGGTCTCACTCTGATATTGTTAAAGAAAAACAGCAATACCAATAACTTTTGCTGGAACCTATTAATTTCAATTTTAAAGGCAGCACAATCAATGTGTGAACACCATAAACTGAGCTGACCGTGTAAAATTAAGGTGAGTGAGCGACATCATTCTCTGGAGATTAATTTGAACGCATGAGACTGAACTGAACCCCCAGTTCCCAAAAAGTATTGCATGCAGAAATCATAATTCAGGAGGCCAAATAAATAATTTCTTTATCATGAACAATGCAGTCACTTCAGGTTCCATCAATCACAGAGACCTTGAATCTTCCTCAGTACTCTGCTGTCCCTTGATTTCATTCACACTCAAAAAACACTTCTCGTGTCCATTTTGATAAGCGGGTGAGACATCACACGGAGTTAATGTACTTAAATGAATATTCTATGTGAATTACTGAATTACTATGAATGAATAAAACATATCTGTCTATCTGTTCATCTATCTTCTATTCATTCAATTTCGTGCCATTTGCTGATACTTCTGCATCACTTGTTTGTGCTATTTGAACTAAATTTCACTATGTTTGAACATGTGTTTGTTATTTGGGTGAAATACTTTTCTTCCTTTTTTTTTTTTTAATTGATGATTATTTGGTTATCTTGCTCAAGGACACAGTTGAGAAACTGGGGAGCGATTTGTGTGCTGACAAACACAGTCCTACACTGGACCCAGTGCTACACACCAGCATGAGTAGAAGAGCAGGATGTTTAAGTCAGGACTCTGTATGTGTTCACTTCAAACTCTGCCAGGTATCCAAACTCAATCATGCTATCGACTGTACAAACTGCTGTCTCCATTCATGAATAACATCGCCGTACACTGCTCAAGAACCCATTAACCCGTCGGCATTCATCAGATAACCTTGATAGTAAGAAGTAATATTTATCCTACATGGCTATAAAAAAAAAAAAAAAAAAACACTGATATGAATATCTGAATCAAGCTGATTATAAATTGTCACACACACACATAGTGTACGGGTGAACACACAGGCACAAATGTGCATCAATTTGCACACGCACGCACGCACGCACACGGTTTGTCACGATTCAGACATGATTATACTGAAGAACCCAGCCAGCCAGACCCAAACCCCCACCGGCCAACAACTGTTCTTACTAGATCCCAGCTGAGGCACATGAAGAGATGGAGGGAAGGTTCATAACTCGGAGAAAGAGAAAGAAGCCGCCTGAGAGCCCTCCACAATGATCCACACACTTACAATTACCATTACAATTATGACGTGTGAGATACCTGAGCTTGTGTAGAGTAAACCCATTGGTGTCGAAGTTGATCGAAGATCGAGGGGTAAAGTAATAGTTACCATAGAATGGTACCTGCATTCCCTCAAAACCAAAATTAAACATAAGATTTCCTTCCTGGTCTAATATCTTTCTTTCAGAAGCAAACATATGCACATGACCGGATGCACGAATGGACCAACCCCTCCCACTTATGGTATTTGTTACTGATGATTCCTGCATATCGACCATTTATATCACAGATGTGGTGACACATTACATTACACCACGTACCTAGATAAAACAAACCCAATCTGCTCAAACTTGCCACCACACTTCAGGATGAATCCCACTACCTGACACAATTATTGCATATGATTCAAACATACAGGAGGTCAATATTGCGTCCTTTACCAGGTCCTCTTATAGGTCAAGCAACTTCCTGCTGTAGCGCTCCCACCATAGGGTTATCGGAAACAGCTAATTCTAGTCAGTCCCTATATGATGCAGTATCGCTGCTCAGTGCCCTCATTTTGTTGTTTTCCTGCAGCTGAAGCACACAACACAAAGTTCTATGACCCAAGAATCACGTTTACCCACTCAACAGCTACCCTGCCAAATGGACTTGGCAAAGCTGCCTGTGCATGCATGATTTGCCGGTGTAGGTAGAGAGAGAGGGCGAGGGAGAGATAAGTGAAGTGAAGGCTAAACCGTGATGACTCACACACACACACACACACACACTCGTGCACGTAAACTCAGACGTGGATCACCGTCATCACTCAGAAGTGCATTAGCACTGCTTACTGATGCTAATTGTTCCCAATAAGCGTATCAGGGGGCCCGTCAATGCCCTGTGAAAACCAGACCCCAGCGGCCGTTGCTTATTGATCTCATTACCTGCTCACATCACTCCATCAAACAAATGTGTGTGTGTGTGTGTGTGTGTGTGTGTGTGTGTGAGAGAGAGAGAGAGAGAGAGAGAGAGAGAGAGAGAGAGAG
>JBBMJM010000002.1:1016122-1035966 GCA_037832705.1 Centriscus cristatus | reverse complement strand
CCCCCCCCCCCCCCCCCCCCCCCCCCCCCCCCCCCCCCCCCCCCCCCCCCCCCCCCCCCCCCCCCCCCCCCAACAACGGGCACATACAATGGGAAACTTGAGCATTTACTACCTTGTCTTTTACACCTTTTACATCTCTATTAAACTACCAATGAAGACCTACTGGACCATCATCAGCTGAGATTCTGTCACAAAACCAGACCCACTCACCCATGTTGATGCTGCTGTCGTCCGGTTGGAGCTCCTTGCCGATGCTGTTGCTCTCATTGGCGTCGTTCATCTCAAAGCCCTTGTTTTCCACGCCGTCCTTCTCCTGCGCCAAGTCGTGATCCCGTTCCTCAGCGTTGGCCTCGGTGTCCGACAGCTGTTGCAGCACAGCGTTGGCGATGGGCAGCATCATGGCTGTGGAGGCCGTGTTGCTGATCCACATGGACAGGAAGGCTGTGGTGCTCATGAAACCGATCATCAGGCTGAAAAAACGGATGATTCAACAGACATAAATCAATAAAAAGAGACTGTGTCATTGAACGGAACTGCCAGTGTGTGAAAGGAAACGCTAACACGCAGAGATCAAAGCATCTTACAGCGATGGCTTCACCCCAACAATGAGTAGAACCTGAAGGGCGATTCTCCGGTGCAGGTTCCAGTGCTCCACGGCGATGGCCACCAGCAGCCCGCCAATAAAAAGCATGTTGGAGTCCTTCAGGTACTGGATGCACACCTGGAAAAGAAAAGGTCAAAGGTGCCTTTGAAAAAGAATTACTTTATTTAGGGAAGACCATCTGATCCTTAGCGCCACAGAAGCATGTGTAAGATCCCATGTGAAGTACCTCGCCGGCCTCCATGATGCCCATCATAGGGAAGAGGATGACGGGCAGCAGGGCCGTGACAGCCAGAGGGATGCACTCTGTGCACCAGTACAGGGCCATCAGGATTATCACAAAGCCACATTTCGCCGGCTGAAATGACAAAGAAAGAAGGGTGCAGCAACCAAACATTTCTACATTCTCTCCTGAGATACTTTCTGTAATTACAACTAATTACTTATTATTACTTAGCAGCCATGTCCTAAATCATAATGCTGCGGTATCAACTTAGTGTTGAAGTTCTTTGTTGTACGTTCCAGTGTTTTTTATTCACGTGAAACGAGGCTCAGAAGCAGGATTTTACTGTGTATTATCGACATTTGTGTGTCCATATATATAAAAACCCAGCAGGTGAACACTAAGAAAATAAGATTTACATGAGAAATGACGTTAAGCTGAACAGGACAGAGATTGTGGTCTGAATTAATGGTCCTGCACATGACCCCGCTTTTCAATATCCTATGGTTTAAGATTACATGGTGCACAGGGTCACCGATAGAGGCCTTTTTGGACATGTTGCTGCTGACGGGACAATTCAAAACAACGAATGCAGATCTGTAATCCATTTTCATCTAGCTTTCAATTTGTTGCCATCAAAAGGGGGCTGCACGTCTGGACACACTATCCGAACGCAATGTCAGTCTCAAATGTACTTTGAAAAATTGAATCAGAAACATTTAAGGCGAATGTATATATAAATTTATTTGGTTTTTTTTCTCATTTGATCATTTGAACGTAATATAATAATTCAAAGTAGTCTCTATGGGATGCGATGTAGTTGTCAAACCTAAGAACTGATTAGTTGAAAACTAAAGCTTTAATCATTTTGTTTTTCCTGCTGGTGAATCAGACCTCTTCAAGTCAATAATTACCTGGTTGATGGTCTGGCCTCTATTTTTATTATTGAATTATTCCTCCCGTCACTTCTTACAACCTGCCTCTGATAACAAACTCAACCCACATCTGATGTGTGTGTGAGCATGTGAGCGACCTGCGTTCCAACACAGAACATGTGTTCTGTGCAGCGTTGCCGTGATTTGTAATCTGTTTTGTAAATCAGCCACGAGTGTCTCGTGTTCTCCGTCCCGAATCTTCAGTATAACATTTTGTTTTCGCTGCACCAAAAGCTGGATTTCCATATAAGCTCTTCTAAATTCTTACTTTACATAGTTAACAAAACCCCTTAGACATTAATATGAATATATGTACAATTTCAATGGATATTAACAGTGTTTTATTACTCTGACCGTTGTACTGAAAAATCACAGGTAATAACAATGATCTAAGAATTAAAGACTCTTGCTAAATGTCTTTTTGCTGAATGACGACTGAGATCGGGGAGAAGGCAGAAGCCATTGAACTGGAGGTTGGTGAGGTGACACTGAGTTGGTACAATGTGACATCTGGGATATGTGTAAAAGCCCCTTAACCCTTTAATCAAATCCAGAACCGGTGTCACGTGTGGTGATATTATATCATTTATTATAGTGAAGAGAAGAAGAGTGGGAAACGACCACGTTGACCTGTTCAACCTGAGCTTGAGACAGGGGACGAAAAAATTGAGCTGTTTTTCATGTTTGACTTCTTCAGAAGCTGGAATGGACTTTTTTTTTTTAATGTTGGCTTGAGTTGATTTTTTTTAAAGGAAAGTTTAAGTTTAAGTTTAAGTCATATGAAGTAATGTCTCTAATGTAGCTTCAGAATTCATTTGCACCAAAGTGGAAACCTACATTTTTACATCTATTATCAAACTTTTATGACTGATATTTTTTTCTTAAATAAAAAAATATCTTAAATAACCACACACCAGAAGCACACATCCACATACTTTACCCCCAGTGTTAGAGGACTTTTTCTGGCAGCTCATTTACATAAAATCCAGAAGTGTCTGCTGACATGTTCTTACCGGTGTAGGGACGAGGATAGGCAGCGGCAGCAGCAACAGCGGTGTCAGGATTATCACAAGGTAATTCCTATACCTCCACAGCCATGTAAGAAACCCAGCCATGATCCAAGAGGTGTGATGGACATTCAAAGAGTTCAGAGAAGTCAAAGAAATAATGATTAGTGACACCGCAATCAAGCAGACAGCAACAAATGAAACCGCAATATATATATATAGTCATATGGAGTGCGTCACGCTGAAAAAAAGATTACAAATTAACTTTCAGATTAAGGGGGCTGCATGCGGAAGGTGTGTTTTCAGATAAGGAACACGACCAGGGACAATAATCTATGGAAAACAAATCTTTGCGGCCTGTGAAATGTAGCCGCTGCAACGCTTTGGTCGGGTGTAGCGGAATGATTTGTTACAAAGTGTAATCCGGGGAAACATTTTGTGCCTCAGGATGTGATGAAGTCACTGAAGCCAGCAAGACAAACTGCAAACTGTGCTGCCACTGTCATCATAAAACAATCAATTGACTGCAAACAGACCAAATTAAAACAGCCCCTGTTACACAAGTCGTCTTTGTTCTGCTGTGTATGTGTGTATAATAATACATAACAATGCATAACAATGCAACGTGATGTCCCGTTAAATATGATGAAAACACAACGTTATAAGGGAAAAGGTGGTCTGTGTTTTATTACTCTAGACAAGCATAAGTTTCTATTTAATTGCTCTCAAGCTCAAAGTCCCAAAGAGTTACAGCACAGAGGAAAAAAACGCAGAGTAGATAAGAATTTTTTTTTTTAAAAGTGAAATGGATAAGACCCATGTGTCCTCAGAACAACATCCTTCTCAAGGTGTGATGTTAACATTCAACTGCCGGCTCCTGTTTGAGGCTGCTCTGAGAACACATTTACAAAATGAAAATTTAAAATAGCAACAGCCCTGGTGCCACACTCACTTTGCTTTGTTTCAAAAGATGTTTAAATGACGTATTGAAAACATTCACCATAACTCCAAGCAAAGCTTCGTCTGAAGCCAATGTTGACCTTTCGACCTTCAATCTGACTCGGAAGGAAGGGAAAGAACAGGGGCCATTCCTGAACTGAGCAAAACTGTACAATTATTATTTCAGAGTCACTAATAAACCGAATGCTAACTTGAATTAATTACTTGGTTTCGTTTCTGTCAATTTACATTCAATTAAACTGAAAAATCAGCCATTTTCATTCATTTCAGGATGAACAATGTCAGGATTTTATGTTGTGCTTTCTGGAATAGGCCCCAGGTATTAAAACATCATCTCTCTACAACTCCTGCCAAGCATAATAATAAAACAATACAATTGTAGTTTATTGTATTGTGGTGTAAACCTTTGGGTTTCTCTCTCAATAAAGATACATTCAAAAAAGAATAAAACAAAGACATCTACGTGAGACCTCACAGTACACAGATTTAGACTCAAAGCTAGAAGAAAACTATTTTGTCAGTTCTTTAGCAGCTGTGACTATTTGTGATTTGGAGCTTAAAATGTAAATATAGTGGGTAAATTTAAGAACATCAAATAGGAATACGTATAATGATGGAGTCACTCATTTATAACGGGTTATCGTTGGGCATTCCCGTTGATCGTTCATGGAAGGGAAAATTCCAGTGTAGTTCATGTGTTTGTCCAGCTGGGGGTGCTCACAACACAACAGTCCACTTCCTTGTCTCGGCTGAGCTGCGAAAAACTTCTTTACTGTCCGAAAGCGACACTTAGCACGTTAGCACGAGTAAGTTAGCCGAAGAGCTCACAGCGTTAAATGGACGAGTCGGACACCGCGGCGATTCTTCCCGGAGAAGTGCTCAGCATTTCATCCTCAGAGGAGGATGTGGATGTGGACGACTCTCCCGACGGCAAAGACGACGTCCACGCCGCGGCCGACCGCTCCGTGGGGCCGCCGTGCGCCTGCCCGCTGCCGGTGTTCGTGGAGCTGGTGATGTGCCTGTCCACGTTCTCCGTGGTTCTCCAGGCGCCCCTGAGCACTCAGTACCTGTGGGACCGGGTCAGCGAAGACCTGGGATACAACGGGTCCAAGAGGTCGGAGTGCGGCAACAGCTCCGTCCCAGACCCGCTGCAGCAGGTAGCTGCTGCTGGTTGTGGCACCGAGAAAAAAAAACACACATCGCCGTTAAAACGGAGAGTTTGAAAGAATAAATCAAGTCTGTCACATAGACCTGCACGACATAGAAACGAAACACACTTATTCCCACCGGTAGTTTGAACTTTATTAGAGTCAGTGTGTCAGGACACAACACGGGGAAAGTTGTAGTTGTACTTTTATGTCAAAGAAAAAGAAACTGCATAGAAATAAAATGTCAAATATTGAAATACTTGAACATACAAAATTGCAACGTCACTATTTCATATTTATACTTTTTTAATGTTTCTATTTGTTGTTTTTTAAGTCAATTCGTGGTCGATATGTCAATGTTTATTTCTAGACAAATCTATTACTGGATGGAAGATGTGATCTAATATGGTTTCTTGCCGCAGATATATAAGTAAAAATAAATATACATAACAATATTCAGAAAAAAATGAAACCACACATGTTAGTCCTATTTTACATCACTATGTTGGGACAGTGATTGAAAATACTACAAACGAAGAGATTGACACACTGGATGTGACTTGTGACTCGAATCTCTTGAGCTGCGTTTGTGGCGGTCACAGCGTTGAAGCGGGTGGTTTGATTCATTGCAGGAGGTGGAAACCCGGACAGCGCACTGGAACCTTTACCTCAGCCTGGCAGGCTTCTCGGTCAACTTGCTGGTGGTGCCTCTCCTGGGGTCATGGAGCGACCTGGCAGGTCGCAGGCCCGTCCTCATCCTCCCCAACCTGGGCTTGGCCCTGCAGGCAGTCGTCTACCTTGTGGTGATGTACCTGAAGCTGCCCGTTGCTTACTTCCTCCTTGGCAGACTCCTCGGTGGTCTCTCAGGCGATTTCAACGCCATCCTGGCAGGCTGCTTTGCATACGTGGCTGACACCAGCGACGGAACATCACGCACCTTCAGGGTGGCCGTTCTGGAGGCTTGTATTGGTCTCTCAGGGATGATGGCGAGCATCATTGGTGGGCATTGGCGCCGAGCACAAGGGTAAGAAAAACCCCGTTCTCCATTGATGCAGGGAACAGCTGTGCGTTAACTAAGTTCTGCGTCTCACGGCGTTCAGGTACATCAACCCTTTCTGGCTCGTCTTGGCCACCAACGTGGCTTCGGCTCTGTATGCGTTTGCGTTTGTCCCGGAGTCCGTCCCGCGAGATCCGAGTGCCAAGCTCTTCACCACTCGCCACCACAAGGCTCTGTGGCACATCTTCTCAACCTCCACGAGCGGCGGCGACGACGGCGCCGAGAGCGCCGGAAGATTCCGAAGGTGCAAGTTATGGCTGTACATGCTGTGCTTCTTCCTGGTGGTGAGCGTCCACGTGGGGAGCAGGGAGCTGTACGTGCTGTACGAGCTGGGCTCACCGCTGTGCTGGGGTCCGGCGCTCATCGGCTACGGGTCCGCCGCTCAGCACCTGGCCTACCTGAGCAGTCTGCTGGGGCTGAGGGTGATGCAGCGCTGCCTGGAGGACTCCTGGGTGGCTGTGGTGGGTTTGGTGTCAAACATGGCCGGCCTGGTGGTGTTTTCTGCAGCGGACACCACGCAGCTCATGTTCACAGGTGAGAACGGAGAGAACAAGGTCTTCTGCAGGATCATTCCTGTCACTTCCTAGAGAATGTTTAAGAAGCAGCATTGGTGTTCAGATGGAAATGACCTCGTGCTACCACAGTGTTGAGGAGAAGCCGTCACGTGAGGGAACGCAGTTCCAGGAAACAAGTCCCCTCTCTGTCCCTTTGTAAAGGGATCGTTTCTTTTACAGCACTAAGTAATAATTAACATCAATCATTCCCTTCGTCTGGAAAACATTCTAATTAAAACTCAGCTTATACTCATGTACCCACTGTTCCACCACTAGTGTTCTGGGGGGGTTGTGACATTACAAATGTTCTAAAATTGTTTGATTTGTGTTCTGTCTCTCTCCAGGTTACGGTGTTTGTTTCCTCTTCATGGCTTCGACACCTGTGCTCAGGTCAAAACTCTCCAAGTTGGTCAGCCCGTCTGAACAAGGTCAGCAGCGGATATAATGTACGAAACAGAAATAGACATAGATACATATATACAAACTCAAATCTCTAACTCTGTTGGATTTGAGGAGTGCTTTATCCAATTACCGTAATTTCCGGACTACAAACCGCTACTTTTTTCATAAGTTTTGAACCATGAGGCTTATACAAAGGTGTAGCCAATTTATACATTTTTCTAACAGCCCCCAGGGGCGCTCGAGCAGAAAAAAGTGAGACAGGTGGAATATGTGGGCACCTGCGGCTTATGTATGTACAAAATGTTTTTTCCTTTACAAATGTACAGGGTGAGGCTTATAATCAGGTGCGCTCTATAGTCCAGAAATGGCGGTAGTCTAATTGAAAGTCTCAGTGTGATTATTTATGATATTAAATGGATGTTCTGGTGGAACGTGCCCTCGTCGCATTCTACCAGCTGTGGACATTGTTTTGTGTTGTCCTGCAGGTGCCCTGTTTTCCTCTGTCGCCTGTGTGGAAAGCTTGTGTTTCCTGGTGGGCAGTGGTCTGTTCAACTCCCTCTACCCAGCAACTCTGCACTTCATGAAGGGATTCTCCTTCCTCTTGGCTGCCGTCATCCTCCTCATCCCAACTGGGATCATTGGGTGAGTCCCCCGTCTCGTGCCTGGATGGGGACTTAACCTAAGACCTTTCCGAGACACGTCCACCGTCTGTCTCCAGGACCTTACAGTGTGTGGAGCAGCGGAGAGCCTGCAGAGGGTCCACAGCATCCTGACCCCGAAGACCGTCAGGGGGTTATCGTTCGTCCTGTAGCCAGAGTGTGTGAGGTGAGACACTCTGACACGGAGACGTCACAGCAACGCGACTAAAATGGTGTTTACAGATTTGATACAGTTCTGTGACGAATGCCCGTGTAGGGCCATCAGTGGGTCGCAGCAGAGGGAGGGGAACAGCTGCGACACCTGGGACTTCACCTTTCACCCTCCCAACCACCGACACCACTGGATAGTCCCAAAGCACCCAGCTACGCCCGACATGCACACGCGGGGTCGCATGCACACATGCCCCAGTCGCACCATGAGGGAACCCGAGCTGCCAAAGGAGTTTAAAATGCACAACGGGAGGTTTAGATGTTCGGTGACGTGTTCATCTTGTCCAGTTTTTATTTCATTTTATTTATTTGACTCCATCTCTACCGTTAATGGGATTGGTGTGTAAACTGTAACCTGGTTTGAAAGGAAAAGGAATCATTGTCCCTTCGGTAATGATGTTGAAACTAAAGGTGACAGATGAACTCCGTGGTGAGCTCATTGTGGGGTCATTGTGAGGTCACGTTCGTTCAACCAGGCGACATCAGATCATGTGACTTGGCACGTCAAATGCTGCATCAACCATGTTCTTCAGGCTACAGGTTTTTTTTTTACTATTTTTTTATTTTATTGAATGATGAAATGGAACGTCTTTGTCTTTTATTACAAACAAAACCGGCTGTTCTGTCTGAGGATGGTAGACGTTCGTCCGTGGGCCTCTGTGCTTTATGAGACGTGTTCTATTGATGCATTTCTGTCTCTAATAAGAAGAGTGATCAACACATTTCAAGTTGCTCAGCAGACCGATACTTGCACATTTAATACCGTGTGGAGACCAGAAATATTATTTTCATGAATAAATAGCTGTTTAATAATTAAACACACCAACATTATAGTTTTTTTTCATGGTCAAATCGTCACCTATCCGCCCTAAAACAGTCAGTGCACATTCCTCACATTCCTACCAGTAACTGTCTTTCAGCCTCGACTAACAATGAATTACAAACGTCAGAAGGATCAGAGATGCTCTGACGCTCCAAACAAACCAACATGACGGGTTCCTGTAGATGCTTCAGACGTTGGTGATGGAGGTTCTGCTGGGTGCCAACGAAGGCCGATGAGTCACAGTTATTTTCCTGAGTCACAGCGGGCGTATACTGCACCGGACAACACGGACACTGAGGCTGCTAACGTTAAAGGCTTTGAGTTGCGTCTGGTCAAGCTGTTTATTTTTCCTTCACGTGCATGTTGGAAGCTGCCGGCCGGTTCGTCACAGGACCAGCGGGCGTTTGGCATCATTGGAGCGTTTGGGGTCCGTGTCTGTTTATGTGTGTGGGGGGGGTTTCTGCCCTTTGGAGCCATCCGGGCCGTCAAGTCGGTCTTGGTTTCCCTTCAGGAAGCGCAGGATCTTGTCGATTGTGGCCTCCTGATATTCATGCGACCATCTGTGTCAATAGAAGGCGGAAGTGATTCATATTTTCCAGATTACCTTTCAAAATAAAATGTCAGCCCCTGTCTTCATGAAATATGAAAGGAAGGCTTCACCGGATCAGTCATGTCATGAGATGTTTTCTTGGACTCACTTGATGCCGTTGAAGTTGAGAATGGACCTCATGTCCTCCGGCAGAGACATGGGGTCAGGCCACGTGAAGTTATCTGTGACAGGAACTATGTTTTTCTTACCAGCCAGAGCTGTGACGATTTCCTGCAAGACCACCGAAACTTAGTGGGAGTCTCAAAAATGCACGTGTGGACAGTATCGCCGTCTTACCTTGTGTACCCAGTCCTTCATGGCGGCGTCACCCATGCACTTGTCGAGTGCGTTGGCAGACAGGACGAGGATAAAGTTCCGCGCTCGCTGTACGCTCTGAATCAGCTTGTCCTCAAATTTTCCGGCTTCAAGCTTCTCCACATCTATGAAGACGCTGAATCCTCGAACCTGCAGGTGCACCTTCAGAAGGCTTGGGGTGAGAAATAGAGTTTTAGTGCTGAGAACAGGCCCCACAGTCACAACAAACAGGAGCCGGCCTCTGCTCGGGCCGAAGGAAGTGACCGACCTGGCGAGCTGGGAACCGGTCGTCCGCCGGTAGCTGATGAACACGTCGGGCCCCGCCGGCAGAGCGTCGGTGTGACAGGGTTTTTGAGGTCGGTGGTTCGCAGCCAGGATCTTGGCTCTGTGCACGCCGTTTTGTATGCGGCAGTCATGCTCGAGCTGTCGATCGGTCAAGCTCTGGACGTTGCTGCGATCCACCCCTGACTGGACAAGGCCGTAGGTGTACTGGCGGAAGCGGGGATCCACCTCGGTTAACCAGTCGGCCATGTTGTGTGGGTCACACGTGGAGTAGTTGGCGTATGTTTTCAATACACGCAGATCTCTCAGGAACCTGATGGGTGGACACAACGGACGTGACTACGACTGGTCTCACTGGGGTTCGGATGCTGCGTGAAGGGTATTGGTCACCTCTTGCGAGAGAGTCCAGCCGTCATGCCCAGATCGGTGCTCAGATCCTGGTCCGTGATGTTCAGCAGGAGGTCTCCATCCACCTGCAGCTCCTGTGTGATACATCGGTTTAGATTTGACAGATTCGTCGATGAATGAATTCCAACTCGAAGGAGTTTGGGTGACGGTGCTTCATATGTACCTGGAACCGGTCGCAGAAGGCACTGAAGCCGACCTGCTGCAACCACGTCTGCACCTCGCAGGTTTTCCAGTTAGGCACACACGACAAGATGCGTCTCGGCACTTCCTCTCCCATCGCGCTCAGCGCCCGTTTGGCGAGGGCGCAGGCTGTGCCGTTGCTGGAGTACATGACGATTCTTTGAAGGCTCTGCACTGCGCCGATCTCTTGAAAAATCTGGAAGGGGGGGAGAAGAGCCCTCAGCCACAACGAGCCACAGTAATCACCTGGACCACCTTGGAGACGGCGGCTGCACCTTGGTGTTGCGCTGGCGGGACTTGATGCTGGTTTCGACACAAAGGTAGAACGCCGCAATGCATTTTCCCTCCAGCCTGGTGCCGTCCAGCAGTGGCAGGAGGTGCTGCAGGTCCGATGCCGTCCTCCCCTGCATGCAGTCTGCGCTGTCCAACAAACTGCGCGCAAAGTCGTCGGGGTCCAGAGACGCAATGAACGGCTCCACCAGCTCCAAGGTTCCTGATTTCACCACCTCCTTCTCGATTTCCCGGTTTGCCGCCAACACAGTCACAGCCAGGCAGGCGTGGAAGCGAATGAGTTCATCCTCTTTGGAGAAGGCGAGTGGGAAAAGCCATTCGGCAGCTTGTTTCTCAATCATCCAGCGCTGGCAGCGGTGGCCGCCGTACATGGCACAGTTGGCCAGGGCCACGGCGCAGTGGCGCAGCACAGTGGGGTCCGTCCCGCGGCACCAGAAGAGGAGGGCGTCCAGGGCGCCGTTGGTGATGAGGTGGACAGAGGTCTCCTCGGTGTGTTTGAACATGTGCTCCAGGATCCCCGACACGCTGCGCGCCAGCTGGGCGTCATCCTGCTGTCGAGTCAGGTTGAGGACGACCCCCAGCCCCAGGCGTGCTACGTAATCTCTGTCGACACACACAACCCAGTTAGAATACAAGTCTGTCAGCGCTCACGACCCCTCCACGGAATCATACATCATCAATAAGGGACTCAAGAACGTGGAACGCACCAATCAGAACACTTGAGCATACTGACAGTCAGAAGTGGGATCAAACCTGGAACTTTCAATTAGACGACCTGCTCTCCTCATTCATTCATTCATTCATTCCTAATAGATCTTAAAATTGACTGGAGATGAAAACGAAAGGTTTTGTCTTTTATTGACCTGTCTGGGCCACTGTACATTTCTTCATATTATTTCAAGAATTATATTAATTGGATTGAACAACTATGTGTTTTACATAAAACCTGATTATGCGTCATGTTTTGCGTATAATTACGTTTAATGAACTTTATTTAATTGAATTTGTCTTTCTTCTGTAAAGTGTTCCTTTTTTTTTACTATGTATTTATTGTGTTTTTATTATCCTTACAACGGTTTCCGAGGAAATGACGGAAAACGAAAAGTGGAGAACACATCGTGACACATTTTGAACGCTTCCCCCATGTGAATCATCGCCATGGCAACCGCAGGTGGTTTTCCAACCTGCGGTCCGTGGACAGGTGCCGAGCCACCCTGATGAGTCCTCGTGTCGTCTACCTGTTCTCTGACACCAGGATCTGCTCCAGTAGTTTTGCAGACTCGTAGGTGATCTCCACGGCGGCGGACTGCTGCAGCTGCAGCAGCAGCTCCAGGCCTCCATCCAGCCGGATCTTGTTGCAGATGTCCTCGGCCACCTGTCGGCCCACGGTGGGTAACACCCAGGCCTCCTCCACCAGCTGGAACATCTCCGCGATGGCCCTGCGAGTCTCACCCGAATCCGAGGTGTCTTTGGCGAACTTGAGCCTCCGGATGGCGGAGCGCAGCGCCGGGACCGACGTGTCCAGAGCCGCCTGCACGTCGGCGTTGACGCCCGGGGAGACTGCTCGGTGGTCTCCTCCTCCTCCCCCTCCTCCAGAGCCGCTCCTGCCTCTCTGGAGCCGGCTGACGTATTCTGGCACTGTGAGTCGGTCGGAGCTGAACATGATGGACAGATGCCGATGGAGCCTCCACAGGAAGAACGTCAGAGACAAGAGCATCTACCGACGTGAGCTGAGCTGTGAACACACCGAGGAGAGATGCGACCGACCAGGCCTCCGTTATCAATCACAGCCCTGTCGGTATCGCCCCCCCCACCCCCCACCCCCTGTCTAAAGCCTATTAAGCAACCGACACCTCCCTGCATAACAAGTGCGCGAGGATCAGTCAGAGGATAAAACACCTCTGTCTCCTGCTGGGTTCATGGAGTTTGCAGACAAAGAAGTCCCACCGAACCACTGGAGCTTCACGTGCCAGTGGGTTCACATGTGCAGAAAACGATGCTTGATTTTTCGGAGGGACTGACCTGTCGCATCCTCCGGTCAGCATCCGCAGGCTGCCCGTGTGCTCCAGGGGTCTGCACCGCCCGCCGGCTCCAGCGACCGGACACAGCCTACAAAGAAAACAACCCCCTCCCCTCCCTCTTCCTCTTCCTCCTTGTGCTGCATCAGCTGGTCACCATGTAAACGCTGCTGGCCCCCTGCTGGAGAAATATCCTCATAGCAGAACGTTATAGCGACTAATATGGTATAATGCATTTTATTTTATGAATAAAGATGATAGTCATATAATCGCATATATAATATGATATATAATCATATATCACATGATATCATAACGATTAACATATTAAATATGTAAATCATAAAACTGGAGTGTGACTTTAATTGGAGAAAAGTGCACTGTAACTCATTGCTCATTCTTGAATATTTACAAAAGTTATAAGCATTTTTCAATTATTTGAGGACGAGATTTAAGACACGTCACCTGCACAGGGAATATACAAGAATTATTCTTGTAGAAAAAAACAATAATGGGGCATGAATTGAACCTTGTGGTGCACCAACACACGACACAAACAAAGTCATCACTAATGAATTAATCATTTCTGAAACCAGCTGAGCAGAATCTATACCTGCTCCAAAGTCAAGAATTTGGCAAATCAACATCAGAGAAATGCAGAAGTATCCGTCTCAGTCAGTTTATGGCTGAAGACTTTCAGAGGATACTCGTACTTGCACTGCTGATGAGACAAAGAGGTTTGTCCACAAGCTGATCACATGATGGATGTGTGTGCTTATGTAATATGTGATCAATGACCCAAAACATCCTCACTGTCATAAATATATCGTTATCAGCTCATAAACCTGCTTTTTACAAGACCACACGCCGCACAAGTACTTTGCTCTCACTTTTTTTTTACAGTGACACTAAAATATAAATTCACTTCTTCTAATCATATAAAAACCCTGATTGACGTAACCAGATTAAGGGAAACTAGTGCCGAAACCCCCCTGTGTGACACACACACACACACACACACACACACGTTTGCAGTAAAAGTACAGACTCAGTACGACTCAGAGGTCAACATTCAACTATTTGTCTCAGTGTCCCTGTTTATTTACTTGACTGGAAAGAGTTTTGCAAATAGGGCCAAAGTAAACACGGAAGCGGGGCGAGTGACACGTGTTCCCAATGATTGGGAGCACACGCTGGTCATTCTCTTCTCATTCTGGCCTCTCACGCCGCAGAGGAAGCATGAGGCTGTGGATGCTCCTGCTCGTCGCTCTGGTCACTGACGCTTCAGCAGCAGACGGTGAGTTACGAAACAAAACAGAAGCGATGATGATACTTCAAGTAGTTCTTTCATATATATTTAATGTGCCCGTCTCGCTGCTTTGTGCACACGTCACACTATTTAAAAAGTACTTTGTTGCGGTCAGTGTGCAGCTTCGAGGTTTGTTTTCAGTCGTGTTGGACTGTTAAGATGAAACCGAATGCTTTCTCGCCATCGTAAGGCTCCTGTTTGGATCGTTGTGAGAGTGGCTTTGACTCTAAGAAGAAGTGCCAATGTGACTCCATGTGCAAGTACTACCAGAGCTGCTGCTCCGACTTCGAGGTCACGTGCGGCATGACGAGTGAGGAACCTCCGTGCCAGCTCCTTCAAAGGACATACACCCTCCAGGCCGCTGAAAATAATCATTTGCTCTTTTCTCTTCAGCCCGTGGAGACACATTCGTGTTCGCGGAGGACGATTACGACCTGGACAGCACCACTCCCTCCCCAGGACGCTCGGCACACGACCCGTCCGTCACCAACAGCAACAGCAGACGGCTCGGGCCCATGCGGCAGCCCGGCGTGGACTTCGCCCTCAGACCTCCACAGCGCCCAGAGTCCACATTAGAAATGTCTCAACGTCCTTTTCCAGAGGCGCCGATGACAGAGGGGCCCCCCACGGTCCCTCCACCTACTGTGAAGGTCCAAACCAGCACGGAAGCCTCTGAGCCTGATGCAGCAGCCGAGACGACCACAGCTGCGGTCACAGCCACCACCACTGCAGCGCCGGACCCTGACGCTGAGGTGTGCAGCGGGCGGCCGTTCGACTCCTTCATGCAGTTGAAAAATGGCTCCATCTTCGCCTTCAGAGGTGAGCGAGACTGAGAAATCATTTTTAACAACATGACGGTTACATGGCTGCTCTGTGTTGGGCAGGGGACTACTTTTTCGAACTGGGTCAGAGGTCAGTGCTTCCTGGTTACCCGAAGCTCATAAAGGACGTGTGGGGCATCCGCGGGCCGATCGATGCTGCCTTCACACGAGTGAACTGTCAGGGGAAGACCTACATCTTCAAGGTGAGGACGGACAGAGGCTCAAGGCCTCAGGGCGTCGACCCCTCTCACGCTGTGTCGTGCTCCACGTGAATCCGAACAGGGAGACAAGTACTGGAGGTTCGACAACGGCGTGCTGGATGATGACTACCCTCGAGATATCAGCGTCGGCTTTAACAAGATTCCAGATCATGTGGACTCAGCGTTCGCCCTCCCCGCTCACAATCACCACGGGAAGGAGAGGGTTTATTTCTTCAAAGGTGCAGACGGACGTTTCAACTGTTTCATCACCGCCTCTTTGTTGTGCGTGTTCCGTGAAAAGCCTCTTCTTATTCTTCTTCTTCTTCTTCTTCTTCTTCTTCTGTGTGTCTCCTGTCACCAGCGGATCAGTATTACATGTATGAGTTTTTGCACCAGCCGTCCCATGAAGAATGTATCCGGATGTCTGAGAACTCTCCATCCACACTGTTCCGCCGCTACACCGACGTCTTCTACAACAACTACGAGCCTTTCCTCAGCCAGCTCTTCCCGAACTGTGAGTTTTCTTCTTCTTTCCCTTTCGGCTGCTCCCTTTCCGACCCTCTTCCAACCCTTCTTCTTTGTCTCAAGACCACCTCAACTACCCAAACTGTGACTTCTACTCCAGTTTCATGGACTAGATGCTTCTTTTGTTCCTGTGTTCTCTGTTTAAACTCTCTTCAGTGCCTCAGCATCACGACAGTCACCACTTCATAAACAAAGACTGGAAGGGGCTCAAGTCCCCAATAGACGCTGCCATGGCCGGCAGGATCTACATCAGCTCCTGGAGGCCGCCGCCAGGCCACAGCTACTTCCAGCCGGTGGACCAACAGTGGGACCAACAGTGGGGTCAGCAACAGGGCCAGTCGTGGAACCAGCGGTACCAGCAGTACAGACAGCCGTGGGGTCGCGGGAGGCAAAGACGGTCACCCAACTGGGGCTCGATGGCGGAGCGGGGGATGACTATGGGCCAGGAGTTTGCCGAGAGGGGGATGGAGATGGGCCTGAGGATGGCAGAGAGGAGGATGGAGTTGGAGGACAGGCTGGGGCGGGACTGGAGCAGACTGTGGGATCAAGACTGGGATCAAGACAGGAGGAGAGACGCCTATCGGCAGAACAACAGGGGCAACTATGACTCCCGAAACAGCCGCAGGGGGTCCTGGGAGTTCGGCCCGAGGAGTTTGCCCATGCAGACGGTCTACTTTTTCAAAGGAGGTAACAAGACAGAGCGAGAACACGCTGAGGTTGTCTGGTGGAGGAATGCTTGAATGTTTGTCTGTTCTCTTCCAACTCCACTCACGTGCTGCGAATTAGCATGGGAGGCGACAAATCAGAGGTAGTTTCGTCCACACTCACTTCTTAAACGTTCAGCTCGACCCCATTATGTCCTTTTTTCTGTGTCTCACTTCACCAAAGACCAGACAGACTGAAAAAGCTCTGAAAATTCACTTTATTTGAGATTTGGTTTCCACATGGATCAATTACAACCCAAAAAAATATCTGAACTCAAGAAGCACAGAACAGTTATGTCAGTAATAATCTTCTGTCACATGTTTCCAGCAGTAACAATTAGTAACTGGGCTGTTTTATGTTTCCAGATAAGTACTACAGAGTGGACCTCCGCACCAAGACAGTTGACCCCGCTGCACCTCCATATCCCAGATCCATCGCCAAGTACTGGCTCGGCTGCTCGGACGCAGCCGGCGCAGAGAAGAAGTAGTTGAACGTTTTCGGAACATTCACATCGACGTTAGAAAGGAAAGTGTGTCTCACTGACTTAGTGGTACAGACCGAAGGTCAAAAGAGTCACACGCAGACGAGATGAGTCGTTGGCCTCGTCGTGGTCAAGGTCCAGTTTGTTTGTTTTTTTTTTTTTCCATCATTTGTGCCTCAAACTAAACTGACCTACTTTATTATTATATAATGAGATCATGATGCAAGAGCTTCAGGGAAGATTAGAAATAAGTAATTTGTGGTAAGAAATAACATTTCAGGCTACATTTGTTACATATGATGCTCAGTCACTAATAAACATTTTTTTGTTTTCACGTATGAATTCCGTTGTATTTTACAGGAGAAAGTGAATGTATGATGCTGTTTGTGTGTCAACAAACTGATTCCATGACTGATGCTGGGTTACTGGAAACGATCCGGGATGTCATTGTTTGCACAGCGCTCTGTGTCCTCTGCATACGTTAGTTCTGTCCCTGAGTGTTCGTAGTTCAATGACCCGTCTCACCTGGTCAAATCCTAATCTGAAGAATGAATAAATCTGTTGTCTGATCACAATTTCATGGTATTTGAATCTCTGGAACCTTCACATGAACTTTTCACTTCTGTACTAGATGTCCGGTTGTCTACGATTTAACCCAGCAGGAACTCCTGTGTGCTTGTGTCCTGTTGATGTCTGCTGGTTTTGAATCAGACCAGTGTGACGACGTCTACGAGTGCATAATCATGACGTTCTCATAACAGGGTTCCTCATTCCCGCCGACGACCGCGCCCTCGTTGGCGATGACCTCAGTGACACTTGCGGCGTCCCCTGCTGGTCCGACCGTCAGGTAGTTACTCTCAGTTTGTCCCATGCTGGGTTCTTCACCCGGCTCCGCCTCAGCCCTGAGCTCTGACCTGGAGTCAGCTGACGCCTCTGGGACGCTGTTCAAAGTGAAGGAGAGTGGCCTTTTGGCAGGGCCGCCCTCTAGTGGTGCAGTGTCGTTAGCGCCTGCGTCGGTGGAGTTGGGGCAGGCGTGTTTCCGTCGGATGGGTTTACACACACCAGCTTCCCCTCCTGAAGGTCCTCCCTGATCCCACACGCTCGCCCGAGCCCCGAGTTTCTTCCTGGGGGGTTTGCCAAGCCCCTCGGCTCCCTTGAGTTTTAGTCTGCCAGGCTCCTGCTCGCTTTGTCTTTTGAGGCTTCCGAGTCGCCGCAGCATGGCCTGAACGGGGCCTTCTGAGTTGGACTCGGCCTTGGTCACGGGCCCACCTGCCCTCCCCACCGTCACGTACACCGTGGTGACTTTATGTGACACCCCACCCGGAGTGTCACCCTCAGCTGCTGCCGTGTGGGTCCCTCTATGTCCAGCTGTGTTGGACATCGTCCGTCTCCGCTCCGACATGCTGGCGTCTGCCTCTACTTCCTGGTCTGCTGACTCGTAGCTCACTTCCTGTTTCCCGGCGTCCTGCACGTCCACGGCGTCTTCCCTCTCCTCGCTCGCACCTCCATCCTCCTCCCCCGGTCGAGCATCTCCTCCCTGACTTTGGAGGGCAGACAGCATCAAACCCCCCCAGGCGGACTTCGGTTTGCGAGGGTGTCCAGAGGGGGCACTGACATCCTGGCCCGACCCTCGCCTCTCCTTGGGGCTGAAGCGGGTACCCTCAGCAAAAGACACTGATGGCCGCTTGGCTTTGGCGATGCTGGAGGTGCGGGGAATGTTGAAGGGCGACGTTATGTCCTCGCTGCTGAAGCCCGACGGGTCTAAGAGCATGTTGCACTTGGAGCTCATCTCCTGGAAGTCGCTGCCCCCTGCTGATGGGATGTCTGTGAACAGAGAGGGAGCTGTAACCGTGCTCAGACAGCGTAGAGGTACCAGCCGCTCCCACCTTCTCGAGGAGGAACGCAGTAGAGCGCCTCCCCCTCCTCCTCGTCACTGTCAAAGGACGAGCCGTCGATCACCCAGCCAGAGGATGGAGGCTCGATGAAGCTGTGGTTGAAGGTCAGCTCCGGGTCGTGGTGAGAAACTGAGTGACAGAGATTCATTTAACCCTTTATAGGGTGAGAAACCCCATTTGATCACATCCACCACGTCCCTTTCTCTACACACACACACACATTGACCTTTGTAAATACTTTGGGAAAATAGCAACTGTTAGGAAACCATGACTGATAATGTCTGAGGCTTGTAACAACAATGTAGAAACTCTGAACACGTTCTAAAGGTGAAAAAAAGTCTCAGGTGTTGAAATGTGGCATTTCCAGGTCAAACACCCGGTGTTTGATCACTGACCAGTCACACGAGGAAGACCAGACGACCAATCAGAGATACACGGCAGGGCGGCGCCGATGTTGGCCAGCACGCTGTAAACGTGGTATTTCACCCGAACTGACATCCCCCCATCGGCCACACTCGTCCTGGGTGGAGGAGGGGAGAATGTGTTGTTTGAGTTTATCGTCCATTAACATCACAAGAAACACACACTGCAAAAATGACCATTCTAATTCAAATTATTTGTATTATTTTGTGATATTTGTCTTATTTCCAATCAAAATGTCTAATTTCTAATTTAAAAATTGCTTTACACTTAACATAAGACACATCACCGGAAAAGGTAACTTGTTTCAAGCTAATTTTCAGTTTAAAAAGTAGAAAAATCTGCCAAGGGAGCAAAAAAAGTTACAAGCAAAAAAATCAGCTTATTTCAAGTCAAAAATAGTTTGAAACAAGTGAAGACTTTTATTTAATCATTTACTTTTTCTGTGAGAGGTGTCTATTTGAAGAATCAAGAGATTTTATGGCTCAAAATGAGACATTTTGACTATAAATAAGTCACATATCCCTGTCAGATTGTGAGTGCAGCAGGTGGATTCAGACAGTTTGGTCCATGAGAGCATGAAGTTTTCAAAGACAAGTAGAATCTGGTATGACTGTGTCCGGTCCAGCTGGATGTGGTTCTCGACCGTTCACTGAACTAATGGTTGACATGGAGTGATGTGAGGTGCAGACCCGTCTTTGCCAGCAGCTGGATCGCCTCCACAGCACAGACAGCAGCAGAGCACAGCCACCAGCAACAGGAGCAGAGGAACCAGTAAACCTGCCAGCAGAGCCCCCCGACCACCTGACACACACACACACACACA
>JBBMJM010000002.1:986103-1006709 GCA_037832705.1 Centriscus cristatus | reverse complement strand
GCTGCTGCTGCTGCTGCTGCTGCCGGCTCTGCTCAGCTGCACTCGCAGGTTTTCGATCTCTTTGCTTCTCTCCTTCAGGTCGGCCTCCATGTCGGCCTTCCTCTCCACGGTGCTCCTCAGCTTTGCCTGCATCACGTGCTGTTTGTGTCGCAGCTCAGCGTTCATCTTCATGAAGCGCTCCAACTGCTCCTGGAGCTACACACACACACACACACACACACACACAAAGATGAGAATCTAAAACAGGTTTCATGTAGATGCTTTATAGGGCACTTATTGACCTACTTGGAAATTCAAAAATTGCAAATCAGATTTGTTTTCCACATTTATGGCTTTTTTAAAAATGTTTTTGTTTGTTTCTTTTTTTTAATTAAATCAAAGTGAAGTACAATTCCATATCTAGTTCCCATTCTCTAGAAAAATGTACTACTAGAGGAGAAGAGAGCTGGAAATGATCGAATACGGTCTCTCGCTCTATAACGGGTTAATTCAATGTGAACAATCGATCTCAAAACTTTCAGGAACGTCAGAAAACAACATAATCTGTGTGTGTGACAGCACCAGTGGGAGGGGCGTGGGGGTGGATGACTCCACGTGAGATGCAGACCACAGTTGTTGGGCAAATAGACAACAACAAGTGAAACCACTCAAAGTCCAGACAACAGGATCATTCATCCTCAGGACGGAAACAAGTCGAGGCATTTATTTCAAACAACAGACAAACGAGTTCCGTCACTCAGGTCACTTAACTGGCCGCAGATAGCAAAGTATTAACAAACACACACCCAGCTATGGCTGCTATTTAGACCATGACACAGGCACGTGCAGACACACACACACAGTAGCTGTGCTCAGACGTGTCTAAAGTGCAGCTTAATCCCTAACCAGTAACTATGTGGATAATCTGCACGCGTCCCTCCTTTCCTGGGAGAACACACACGTCCTGTCTTCCTCTTAGTTTAACGCTTGAAATCACATGACACAACTTGACACGCTGGTGCGTGGGAGAATCAAACATGAACGTACATTTTTCATTGTGTAAAAATCAAGATGCCTGTAAGGAAACAGGACTTTGTCAACTCATTGAAAATCAAGCTTAATCGTCAGAGTTTGTTCGGCTGCTCAGACTTTTCCAAACGGGGCCATTGTGACGGTACTATACTATATTTTATGTGTTTATGTCTCCTCACCGCCTCAACCTCCTTGGAAATGGTTGTTATCTCCTGGACTTTGGCCCTCAGTTCATCTCTCTGCTTGTCCACCACCTCCTTCAGCTTCAGCATCACTTCTCGCTCCTGCCGCTGGACACGGTCTGCGCACAGAGACACACACACACACACACACACTCTTAATGACACTTGTCATTGTAAGTGTGACCATACCAGTTTTGGGAATAACCAGCGGTCTGAAGTGTCTACTTGTGATTGTTTGTTTCCAAACCATTCAACAGGCCCACAGCTTTGAATACTTCATTGGAAAATGATATCAGTCAGAGAACAGGCAGAGACAGTATATGTATGAAATGGAGAATTCTGGTCTCACATTTAGTTCATTTTTCCCAATGCAAACATGCCACAAATAACTTTTCATTCAGTTTTTCACTACATTGTAGTGAGTTGGAGAAAATCTCAAGCAAATAAAACTTATCGCATAGTTAGATATCATTCATGGTGAGTGACATTGTTTGTCAGAGCAGCAAGTAAAGGTCAGCCAAAGGGCGTGTGGGAACGAGCTGTAGCAGTCACATTAAATACACAAAATGAACGGTCACACTCACCATTTGGCCTCATACCAAATAAAATGATTACGGCAGCGAGCTTTTCTCATGCCCGGGCAAGAACACAGACAGCAGAGCAACTCACTCCACCCTCTGAGATAATGTACTGTGGGTTTTTACGTGCTGGGAGATGTCGGGATGAAGCATTTTCAATGTTGTGAATACAGAATAAATGAGTGTGTGTTCATGCTACTAGCCCGTGTGGAGTTATTTACGTCGAGGGGTTCTAAATGCGTCTTTTGAATGTTTGCTCTCTTGCACACACACTGCTCTGAGAACTCTTGCAGCAGTTGAGAATCTGTTGAACGACTGCGGCTTCAACTCTCAATACGTTTGCAGAGTAAACACCGACGAACCAGTCAGACTGCTTTCACATTCAAGGCTGAACAGTGGAGATGTTTTTTTGTTGAAGAGATAACGTGTTACATCCACTGACAGGTTTGTATGGTTTTTGAAGCTTTCAGCCTGGCATCAGTTCTTCAGCTGAAAACCGACTGTTGCTGATCCTTTTTTAAATGGAGAAAATCACAGGACAAACCTTCCTGGGCATGGTTTCCTTTCAGCCGGCTGTGAAGCTGCTCCTTGTCCTCCTGCAGCTGCTGAACCTGGACCTGTAGCTCCTCACACCTCCTTTTCCACTGCTGCTCCGTCTGTTGCAGCTCCTGATGGGCAGAACAGAGAACATGTAGTCAAAACGGAAAAGTAATTCCAAATTCCAATTAAACACGACCTTTTAGCATCTAGAAAGAAGTACTGAGCTCTAAAGTGTTATTCTCAAATACAGCTACAAATACTGGACTCTGGACTCATTGAGTTTGTTAACCCTGAAACGCTGTAGAATTGTCCGTACTGCTTACTGACAGCTGGAATCAAACATACAAAACTTTAAATATGTTTGCTTTTATTTCTGTTAGCTTATATGAAAAGAAAAATGAAAACTCTTCTGAGTTACGATCAGGTTCAGCTCTGTCCTCTGTCTTCTTCTTAAACGTAACGTAACGTATTATATACAATTAAAATCCAGTCTGAAACAAGTAAGACATAAATGAGATAACTGATATTGTACGTTTATGCAATTTACAGTGATGTAACAGTGATGAATGACAAACACAAGAATGTGTGAAGAAAGTTCATCAAGGATGCTCTGCAGAAACCCTGTGTTCTCTGTGACTGTGTAATGAATGACTGAATCTTGTGAGGCTTTATTCTTTTACAACCATGAGTTTTACATGTTTTTGGCTCTCTCGTTTTACACACACTTTGACAATTATATTTTTAGGTCTATGCAAATTTCACAAAAGCGTAATTATTCTCATCATAGAAAAGAAGCAAATACATCACACGATGTATTGAATTCAACATGTGTTTTAGAGCTATAGCTAGCTTAGTTTGTGGCAAAACTTGCAATTAATATCTGAAACGACTAAGCTATTAAGACATGCTGGTGTTGTTTACGTTGTTACACAAATAGAATTGTGTTTAACTTACCAATTAACTATTTGCCGATATCATGACAAAATGTTAATGTGCCAAATAGTAGTAAATTAGCAGGTAACAATTAACCCCCGACGTGGTTGCCTTGACGACACCGAGGGTATGCGGTACGTTAGCTTAAGTTGACAGGCACCATTAGCAATGCTAGCCAAAGATAATGGTTTCTTTTACGATTAAGTTGACGCATTTCAAGCAAAATTGAGTACGTTACTTTTTTTATTTTTACAAGTTCGTGTACATGTTTAGGTGGTTGGTTTGCTAAGGCTAGCTCGATAGAGACAGGAGCTGTGTTACACAGTTGTAACAGTGCTGGTACATGAGTGCTGTCACACACATTCGGGCGGTTTGTATGTGAAGAGGTTGTGAAAACCTCCACGTACTTCATTGTTATTGCCGCTCTCCTCGTGTTCCTTCCCCGTGCGTCTCTTCTGCTGCTGCAGCTGAATCTTCTCGAAGGTCTTCAGCAGCTCCTCTTCCCGCAGTTTGTGAGCGTGATTCCTGGACGTGAAACTCTCCAGCAGCTCGAGCACCTTCACTATTTTGGGCACCAGCCCCACGACGCTCTCTTTACCGAACCCATCGATGAGTTTCTCCACCTCAGCGCCGATCAGTTTGGCGATTTCATAAACATCGTCCACGGTCAGAGCCGAGAAAGTCCTGTCGAAGCAGCTGTCGGAGGTTCTGGCTTCTGAATCCATGTCGGCGCCCGGATCCGACCCGATCCGACCCGATCTCCGCTCACTCTCATTCGACCATATCGAAACCGAACAGACAGTTGTTTATGATGGTGGGAAGAGCTTCGTTTGTGTGGGCTGCAACGAGACACGCCTGAACTTGATCGGCTGCTGCTCTTCTCTTCCGACAACACCACACACGTCATGCAATTTCTCAAAAAAAAAAAAAAAAAGATTCAAGGCCAGTCAGTGCTCTACAATACACTAGCAGCAGCCTACACACACATCGGGGTCCGCCCACGAGTCGGACCAATGTAATCCCAGCACACGCGCGCCTGTCAGGTCGGGCACACTGATGCAGGCAGCAGAGCATGAACATTGAATTTCCCCTGCAGGTCTGCAGGACAAATAACCACCATCAACAGCGTCATTAACTTTACTGCCAGTAGTTGTTGGAAGATGATAGCTGAATAAGAGCACAGGAGAACCACTATGACAGGGCTGTTTTTGAACTGAAGTGTCTGACAAAGCAACTGAAATCAGACCCAGCTCCCCTGGAGGACAGGTCGACCTGTGGCCTCTCTAAAGAGGGAAGCAGGCAAACCAAGTTCCTCTGACCAAATGCATGGAAATCCATCAAATGACTTCTTGTTGTACATGATACACATTTCAGAAAAGACATGACACAATCATGTAGAAAATGGTCAACTTTATTTCAAGTGGAGCTTCAATGTCACAGAGTACATAAAACCAAGCACAACAGGACATTACTGGCAAAGAAAAGAGTCCAAATGTTAAGTTTTAACCAGCCATGAGGGGAATCTCAACTCCTCTGCAGAAAGTATAATAATCAAATATTACACCAAAGGTTTGCATACTGAAAAGTAGACAAACAGTCACCTGATGTACTAGAAGCCACAGAAATCAAAATGCTGCATTTTCATGCAGCAGCTTCACTGAAACTAGGGAGAAAAGGGGGGGGGGGCAGTGAAGAGACAAAACATCTGTAGAAAATAGGAAACAAATGACTAAAAAGATAAAAATCCACACATCAGTTACCGGTGTTCAGCAGAAATATTACAAGAGCTGGTTTCACGTGGTTCTGGAGGAAATATCTACAGAGTGTCCCAATCAACCATACATGTCCTCGCGGTCAGCGTTGTAGATCTCACCCTCCTGGAGTGAGGCGAAGTTTAAGAAGTGCGAGGGACGGTGGACTTCATGGTAGAACTCCTTGGGGTTGGCCAGCTGCAGGTCGTACTTCATGTTGGGGTCGTGGCGCACACCTAAAGTTTAAACAAGATAAATTGTAGGAATGTGAAGGACACATATACTGTGTTATTTAATGAAAAATAAAGTCTACTGACCCATGAAGTTGTAGTTCCAGGACACCTGGCCGGGAACCATGAAGAAGCCCAAGAAGCGGTCGGACAGAAGCATCTGGACTCTTTCATAGTGCGATGGCAGGTAGCCTTTAGGGTTGTTGCCCTTGTCTGTGTTCTGTCGCCCCCATTCGTACCCGCTGGGTGTGAGCTTGTAGGCTGTGAGGGTGCACGAGCCCGGAGTGAAGCTGAAGAGGAGGTGACACGCTGTTAATGATCACCGTCACAGAAGAGTGTTTACAGCGTGGATGAGTGGGCGTGGTGAAGGGAAAACTACCTGCATGTGATGATGATGGTCTTCTCTCCATCCCACGAGGGGTTGTCAGCCATGATCTTGGCGTGGGTCGTGACGTCCTGGGGCGACAGCTGAGGTGACTCATTGGGCTGCGTGTGGATCCAGCCGAGTGGCTCCATTTCCTGTTGGTGAGCAGAGAAGAGCACGTTGGATCTAGAACATCCGGATTCACAAACGTGGCATCGTGGATTCGGAGCAGATGTTATCTCTCGTACCTTCAGATATTCATGCCCTGGCAGCTGGTTGGGCAGGTGGACAGTCTGGTGCGTCCCCCACTGCGGCACCATGACGATACAACGGATCTCCTTCACCTGGGGGTTGTCGGGTGGGCTGGTGCCATACAGGTAGCCTGCAATCTGGAGGAGCACACATCTATTATTGTCCACACGGGGCATGTTCACCACAGCATGTTTGTTTGTGTCCTCAAACACACCTGTGCCCGCAGATCTGATATACAGATGAACTTCTTCAGAACATTCTTGGGCAGAATGTAGGTGTAGCCCGTCTCCTTGATGTCATCGGACGACACGTAGATGTGGTTCGTTCGTAGATGGAGGTTAGCAGCAGATATGGCCCTGATGGAGGGGAACGTGAAGACAGGTTCATCTCACTCGTCTAGGTGAGCGACGTGGACATGTTCAATCAGACCCGTACCTGACCCTCCACTCTGTCTTGGAGGAGAACGTCTGTGTCTCGTAGTTGGAGGTGGTGGAGGTGATGATCTCGTCTCCGTGCTTGTTGACAGTGCGGGTCTGTGTGGCCGTCAGCTGAGACTGCTCTTTGGTCTGCTTCTCAATCTCAGCGATCTGCTGGCGCTGCTGAGAAGGAGCGGAGATCTCCATACCGAGGATGATGTCACGGATCTCAGACTGGGTCAGTGAAGCCACGTTCACACTGGAGGAGGAGAAGGATGATGAGAAGGTTTGGTGCTACCGTCTTGACACCAAAATACAAGTTACTGTGTCCACAACATCCCAGGTACAGTACGTACTTGTTCTTTTTGCCGTAGTCAGCAAGAATGAGATCTTTGAGTTGGACCTCCACCTTGATCCACTCCTCATCGGTGAGCGTCGGCCAGATGTGATGGGGCTCGGTGATGGTGGTCTTGTCAGGTTTCAGGATCACCTTGGCTCGGTCATTGTTGACATGGAGCGCTCGGAGGATCAGAATGAGTCGGGAGAAGGCCTAGAAAGAGAACACAAACTGTTTACGCAGGTATAGAACATTTGTTCTCCGTCTTTCTATGGTTGGTGTTGTTCACATGCTGTAGAACTGGAATGCAAGAACCCCATTTATTTATCGATGTGGGAACTTACGGTGTAGGAGGAGATGGTCTTGAGCCAGTCGTCATAGAGGTTGAAAAGCACCATCTGAGGCTCTGTAGCCTTCAGAATCAGGTCTCCAAACTTCTCCACCTTCAGACAGGCCTGGAAGGGCAGCTGCAGCTCAGAGCCCTTGATCACAATGTTGGGAAAGTCGAGCAAGTGGACCTGAGAAGAAAGACAGACTGTGTGAGAACTGGAGCACACTGAAATACATCGTCTCTATTTCGTATCATTGCAGTCCCACCTCCAGAGGGTCCAACATGCCCTTCCTTGTGACAATGATTTGTTTCGGCTGCTCTTCCACTGGCAGCGAGCGAATCAAGGCAGCTACTTCCTCAGCCGTCTTCCACTTGGCCAACTACAGACAGAGACGAAACAAGACACATCAAACACCTGAAGCAGCAACAGTTTCTGTATCGACGTGAGTAAACCAGCAGAGGGACGCAGGCCGTACCTGTCCCAGACGTTTCTGTCCAGCCCACACAGACGTGTGAATGATCTTGAGGAAGAGCTGACCTGTCCTGGGGTTGAAAATGAAAATGGCTCCGTTGATGGGCTTGGTGGTCAAGTTGCCCTCAAAGGTCTGGTGAGAAAAGGCGGGTGAGGCTCTGATCAGATTCAAGGGTTGAACATGGTGTTCTTCAACATGTGACAGCATGGTGAGCGGTGGGCAGTCACTCGACGGTGAGGGGTACCTTGTGGATGGTGACTCTGTAGACATTGGTGTCATCCACAAACCAAATGATCTGGTTGGAGAAGAGTTCCCCGTAGTTCTGAGAGGACAGGTAGGGCTCAGTGGGCTCGGAGGAGTACAGCTGCAGACCTTTGCGGATTCGCTCCCGGAGCACATACAGGGCAGGGTTGGCCTTCATGATCTTGGCCATGGCCTGCTGGATCAGGGGTTTGCTCCCAGGGAACCAGTTACCGTACGCACTGCACAGAGAGAAACATACAGGCTTAGTGTGAACACACCTTTCCTCAAATCGAGCGAACGTTGACATGCTACAGTCCTGCTAACCTGTGGAGGTTGTAAGCCAAGTCGATAGCGATGAGCACGCCGGTGGGAGACGGGTAGATACTCATGTTATCAGTGGTGTAGTCCAGGAACTTGGCCCTGGCATAGCGCTCAATGTCGTGGGAGTCATAGTCTCCCCAGCGCAGCTGAATGTCGATCCAGTACTTCTGTGTGGTGGTGCTGTCCATCACATCCCTGCACACATTTAAGACTTCATGAATGTCCATGACAACGACTCGTGTCAAAGTTTGAATGCTCGCACGCCGTCTGATGCTTTCTGAAAGCGAGTCACTTTCAGGAACGTACTTGGAGTCAGCGAGCAGAGAGGGTCGAGACACATTCCACTTGTAAGACGCAAAGAGGAGGATGTCTGCGCATGATGAGTTCATCTTGTAGGACTTCCTGGGGTGGATGGTCTCCTTCTGCACAGTTTCGATCTCCAGAGCATCCAGCTCCTGGTCAAACACCTGAAAACAAACAAACGCCTTCAGTACACTGGGCAGTGAAAGAAATCATTCCCCACTCAGAAAGTGAAAACCCACCTGACACAGATCCATGACAATGCTCTCGTGAATCTTCTGCCACAAGTGAGCCCTGAAGATCTGAATGAGCGAGATCTTCAGTGTGGGGATCTTGCCGTGCATGAAGATTCCTGTAAGGTCAAGCTGCACCTGGAAACCCACATACACCTGAAAGGAGAGAGGGAAACTATGAGCCAGAGCAGAAGGTGATCGCCTCAGTGAAGTGAACTCAAATGGTCATGAGAAGAGAGATTTAAAAGCGTGGACTTACATTGGCTCTGTTGATGGTGGGCGACCACCAGAGCGTGAAACGACGGTTGGGGATTTGATTGAGACCAGACCTCTGGGCGTTGGTCAGCTTCTTCCACTTCATGGACTCCTCAAAGCCACTAGCCTTCTCCCTGAAGCCACAAACCGTCGCTGGTTACGTACACATCACATGACCAGTTCCTTTGTCCCATGCTGCTCCGGTTCACTCACCAGAACAGACCTTCCCAGGTGGGAAAGTAAGTGCCTTTGAAGAGGGTGTGCTCCAGGATGCCCTCCACCCCGCCCAGAGCCTGGATCATGTCTGTACGATAGTTGTTCAGGTTCCACAGTTTGCCGTCGTGCCGCTGGTGGGTCCACCAGAAGGGATTCTGCTTCAGCACCTGTGTGGAACAATCATCACACACGTACATTTAATACGGTCTGACGACTGTGTTCTGACATTATTGAACCCAAATACTAAGTAACGATCGTACCTGATACTGTTTGAAATCTGTCCGGACCCTCCAGCCTTTGTCATAGGCCAGTGTGTGTCTGTCCTTCTGGAAAAGTGTGTTGATGCGCGGGATTCCTCTGTCCCACGAGTCCTCCAAATCCTCCAGAGTCAGACGTCTGACACACACAAAGAACAGTTTGCTTGTCTGTCATCTTTTGTCAATTAACAGTCAGTACTGTAGTCAACCGTGAGTACCACATCAGAAGTACCTGTTCTGTGCAATGGCCTCCTGCCTCTTGAGGGCGTACTCGGCCCAGACCCTCTGAGAGTCGATGAACTCACTCTCCCATGGCTGAATGTACCGATACAGGTTAGGAATCAGCTGGTCCTCCTCGTGACTCATTCCAGACCTGAAGTGGGTGATGCCCACATCTGTCTGCTTGGACCAGCTGGTGGAGAGGAGGAAGAGTTTAGTCCGAATTTCCAAAAACTTGACAGTTAGGATTCAAGTCAGCAATTTATTTCTGTGCTGACTCACCGCAGATCTGACTGTGGAATCAGCACGTGACCCATGGACAGCATGCCGAGGCCTCCCAACTCTTTAGGAGTGTAGAACACCACTGGTGGGAATCGACTGGGCATTTTGGAGTTCAGGCCAATCTTGATACGCGTCTGGATCTTGTTCTCACACTTGACCAGCAGATCCAGGAGCTCCTGGGTGTTGACTACCGCTTCACGGAAGTACGTCATGAGGCCAATCAGAGCCGTGTTCCATTTGTTCACGATCTGGAGGTAACAGAGGCAGACGAGGAGGCTAATCAGACAACTCCTTCACTTTCCACTCAAGCTGATGGGACAATCGAGCTGCCGGCTGACCTTGGTGAACGTGGTGGAGCCTGAGGCCATCAGGATCTGACGCACTCGGTTGTGGAAGCGCTGCATTGATTCATCATCTACACGCAAGAAGCACTGGGCTGTTCTCTCTTTGGTCACCTGTGAGCAAAGAGAAGGCTTATACGTCACTGAGACGGCAGAGGTTGGGAGCATCTGCAGAGGTACAATTCAGTTTCGGTTCAACGCTGCAGCGTGTGTTGCTCTAATCAGGCAGCAGAACTCACTGTGGAACAAGTTCCTCACCTCGTTCTGCAGATTCCAGACACCGTCCTTGTGAGTGAACTCCTCGTAGCTTGTGCGACATTTGGGCAGGATGCGGCACTCAAAGCCACACATGTTGAAAAGCAGGTTGGGGTTGTCTTTGCTGTACACTGACACAAAGCTGTTCTCCCACTGGACCGTGGTCACTGACCTCGGCAGGCGGTTCTTGATGTCCCAGAACACTGCACGTCCACTGGAACGAAGAGGAAGGAGGGAGTCATGACCAGGTGCTGCAGCTGTGATCAAAGATGAGTCGAAAGTTCTGAGACTCACAGGTTGACATCGTGCTTCATGAGTCTCATGCGGGCATCTCGGGGCCAGCACTTCTTGTTGTTGTAGCCCACGATGTTTTCGTTGTTGGGGTCTGGGTGCTCTGTCAGATACCTCTGAATGAGGTCCCTGGCTTCATCAGCAGAGAACCTGGTGAACGTAGAAAGGTAGAGCTGTTACAATTCCCTTTCACGGCATTTCCACATAAACTGGACAACTAACAGTACAAGACCCCATAATGCAAGTTATAATTAATACATGGGTGGGTCAGCTTGTGACGGTGTTGCCGTCTGACATTTTGGTGATTGGTCCGCACCTGAAGAAAATGTGGATGCGGTCGATGTAGCGACAGTAGAGCCGGATTGGGTGGGCGCTCTCGGTAGCCGTGTCCTGGAAACTGAGGAAGTCGTTGGGCATCTGGGGTGGACCAGCCATCTCACTGGCACGGTGCAGACCCAGCACCAGCAGGTCCATCACCAGGCCATAGTACTGCACGATGAACGAGGCAAACTGGAGCCCCCGGATGATGCCGTATGAGTTTGTGTGATTCATATCCTGGGAAGAAAAGAAGGAGACTTTTTAAAAAAACATTTAAACTGCCTTCACTTTTGGGATTATGAAGCGTTGCCAGCATCTCAGCCAGAGACAGACTGTGAGGATAGTTGTGTTCACCTTGTAGTTGATGACGACGTTGTTCTTGGCCGTCATGTAATCGGCGATGTTGTGGTCAACAATGAGACGCAGCAGTCTGTTGAGCAATGTCAGATCAATCTTCTCATACATCTTCTCATAGCGGGACTCCAGCATCACGTTACATTCGCCCTCGGCTGTTTCCCACACATCCTGCAGGTTGTTGATGCCTGTGAGGAACAGTAAGACATGACATCAAATAAGTCACTGGACACACTGTCGTTTGAAAGAACAACATCCTTAAGGCAAAGCTCCGACCTTGGCACCACTTGTAGACCAGGAGCGGTGGCGGCTCAGTGTCAGCTGGTTTGATCCAGGGCGGGAAAAGACGTCTCTTGTCTGCCTCGTACCAAAGGTACTGGTCCAGGTAGGCGTCAGTGATCTTCTCCAAGGGCTCGACGTCATACACCGGCACCAGGTGACTGTACAGGTCCATGAACTCAATACCCACCTGCAGGAAAAAAAGAAGATTTTGATTAATACTTTAAGTATTGTCCCATGATCTATTGAGAATCTGCATTTTACATAAATGGTGATTATTTTGGTTCAGACCTCTTTGAAGGCTCTCTGAGTGAGCAGGTGACGTTTGATTCTGGACAGAGCCTCATGAGGGTTGTCATAAGCCTGCTCTATCAGCCCAAGCTCTTCCCTCTGAGACTGGTTCAGACGCGACTTCACGCTAAAAAGTAAAAAAAAAAAAAAAGTGAGCATGTTGTGCATTGATTTAGTACAAACAAAGCTCATCGTGTGTGTATTTCACCTGTATGCCTCCTTGAGCCTCTCCAGAGCCAAGATGAGCAACTTGGTGTCGTGTTTGTATGACAGAGGAGGGAACGGGATGGGAGAGAACCGCCGACTCTCCAGCCAATGAACAGTCGTGGTGTAGATGGCCACCGCCTCTTCAGCGGTGATGTAAGGGCCGTCCTGTGGACACAATGCAAGGACCTCTATGAGAAGAAAGCTTTGACATACAGATGCAAATTCAAATGAACCATGATTTAGAGTTTAAAATGTGGTAAAACTGAATTACAAACACTAGAGACAGCAAAATGCCTGCTGTGGCTGATATTAAAACTAATGAATGAAGTATCTGAATGGTGACAGACCAACTGCAGCTGCAGCCAGTGTTACATATAGAACCACCAGTCATTTGAATATTCCTCCAGTTCTTACGCACAGGCAAGCAGACCAATGCAAGTGCGCCTTTGTAAGAGGATCCCTGTGCGTCCACTTCAGTCTGTTTTCTAGACGTACATGGTGAACACTTCAGTGTTTCTGGCTTTTGTCTTCAGTGCCTCACCTTCAGGTAGTTGTGCTGTCGCTCCTGCTCAGCCTTCAGGTACAGACGAGTCAGTCTCCCCAGGTTCTTTTTGCACACCGTTTTGTCCACAGTGGCTCCACGGCGGATACGCTCCCGGTTGTAGTGGGCCGTGTTGGTCCACCAGTCTGCTTTGGCCTTTACGTAGCGGAGGATCATGTTCTCGATGGGAGTGGGCAGGCCGGGCACCTGAAGTAGATGGAAAAGAAAAAAATTACATTGACACTGTGCTTATGGGGCATAAAGCTGCAGGTCACAGTGGACGATGTCTCAGAGACACTGACCTTCCAGGGAATGTTGGCCTTCCAGCACCTCCAGGACTCACTGAGGTGCTGCAGAATGGTCCTGGCCTTGTTCTGCTTGATGCCTTCAGGCATCATGTCTAGGATGTCGTGCATCACAGCAGCACGCAGCTCCAGGTCAAAGTGAGATTCCACACGCTGCTTGGTCACCGTCTTGGCTACGCCCTTTGAGTGACGTCCTATCGGGAGTTGGATGCACCATGAACATTACTCACGTGCACAAAACTAACTGTGATGCCTTCTACCACTCAAAACGAAACGGTCTTCAGTCCACATGATCGTCACCTTCAAACTGCCTGGCCAGCAGATTCCCCAGCCACCTCTCCAGCAGAGGAGTGATGCCTCTCATGAAGAACAGCCACACTCTCCAACCAGGTCCCCAGAAGCCACAGCCTGGACCCTTTCCCACTGGACCCTGATGGACCAAACACACAAGCAAGTGTGAGTGACAGGCACAAGGAGGTCACTGCGTCAGCTTTTTTTCTGAATGTATAAATACTGAAGTACTACTTACAGTGTTGAACCGGTAGTAGATGAGATGCTTCAGATCCTTGCACATGCGGATTTGTCTCATTAACTTGTACTTGTAACGGTACATGCCAGTCAACTGTCCCACATGAGCGAAGATGTACTGTAGTCCATCAGCCAGCTACATTGCAAAGACAATATTTGGTTCAGTTACATCAGTCCATGTCTTGTTAAAACAGCAGTAGTCACTCCGTAACACTGTCAAAAAGTCTAATTTCCATACGTCATTAGGCAATAAGTATGATTTAAATTCAAAGTGTGGGGAAGAGTAGCTGGGCTGACCTGGAAGGCATCCACATTTCCCAGTCTGTACTGCACGTGGCTGTCCACCACCAGCTTGCTCAGACGCAGCACCTCCCTACACAGATGGAAGGCATTGCCGAATCTGGACTTTTTACGCTCCTGAGGGAGAAAAACAAGAACACAGGTTGATCACCAGACATTTATTTATATATATATATATATGTGTGTGTGTGTGTGTGTGTGTGTGTGTGTGTGTGTGTGTGTGTGTACCTTGGTGGTCAGTGTCTTGACAGGCTTCAAGTTGAAGTTGTAGTCAAGATGCAGGTAGTTGAGGTTCTTTCGGTGGATGAGCAGATTCAGCATGTTGTAGCCCTGACGGCACACCTGCAGGCCCACCTCCACCCAGTCCAGCTTGGTGGACTGAAAGAACTTTGTGGCCTTGAAGGAGCGGAACAAATACCTGAAAAACAGAGGAGAGATGTTTAAAGAAAGGTGAAGAGTAGAAGGAATATTCACAGAGAACATGAGACTATGGGAAATCAAAGACGTGTGTGATGATGCTAACCGTTTCTTCTGGGCCTTGGGTGGTCTGTGTTTGAGAGCATTGAGCACATAGTACTTGAGCAGTTTCTGGTATGACACACGCACTTTCACTGGTTGTCCTGCGGGGCAGTGCTCCCGGTACCTGTGAAATTAGTCAATGAGCCAATATGGACTTTCACTAAAAGGTTGTTTTTGATTCTGACATGTTTGGTCTTTGCTCACCAGTTCTTGATCAAAGGGATATCGATGGCTCTCCGCGTGCGCCCTGAGCGGAGGTTGAAGGGCCGTGGAGCCCACAGCAGAGCTATGCCATTGGCCGTGTTGTCTGTGTAGAGTGGTGTCTCCTTGAGGAAGGGCTCCACATACTCAGGCAGCTCAAACTCCTCATCGTCATCAGGCAGAGGCTCTTGACTCTGCAGGGACGCAAAACATAATTTATCGATTTAAAAAAAGTTCCTTGAAAACAAATTTTCCTCCAAAAATAATTTAATGTTGAAGCCATATCTGAACAATGATGGACCAGCTGCAGCTGCAGCCAGCGATTACATGATGCATCACCATTCCATTTAATATTCCTCCAGTTCTTACGCACAGGCAAGTAAACCAATGCCAGTCCGCCTTCGTAAGAGGGATTATTTACAGTTAGCTGCATGCTGATATGGACAACATGTTGAACTAACCTTCACAGAATGTCTGTGTGAGATGGGATTGATAAGCGGGTCAAAGTAGAACGCTGGAAGATCTGGATCCTCCGTCTTAATGAAGACCACATTTGGTGTGTGGTACCTGCAGAAGGACAGCCGTCAGAACGGATGGAATTCTTTTTGGATTTTTAGTGTCGCTTCTTCAGAGCTTACCAGGTGAGATGGACATGGTGTGGCAAGTTGTTGTACAGGTAGGGGAATGCGATTTTGTACTCTGTCCTGATAGGCTGTCTGATGATGATCTTGTTGATGTCATTGAACTCATTCCAGTCTTCATCCCTGTCAGAGAGAGGTTTCAGCTACAGCACATGGTATCCAGCATGCTACCAATTCTTTTCATTTGATAAAAATCTGTTGGTCTGGGGTCTGGGGAAGGAAGTCCTTACTGAAGATTGATGTCTCGAACCAGGGGCTCAAACTTTGGTCCTCCAGGAATGGCCATATTTAGAGCCTTGGAAGTGAAGAAGGCCTTAAGGTCAAACAGGTAGAAGTAGTTGAAATCCACCAGGTCTGTCAGGAGCTGGTTGGCCAGACGATACAACGTGGACATCATGGGCAGTGTGAACTGCCAACGGCGGTACGTGGTTCCATTCACAAACCTAAAGTGGACAAGAGTCATTGACTCAACCTGCGGCATTTAAAAAGTGTGACTGAGCATTTCTTCAGTGAGATGTGAAGGCTTACTTGGCGCTGTCTTTGAGGGGCTGGTGCTCATAGAACCACTCCACAACTGAACCATCTTCCTCTGTGTCCAGCTCCATCTGAATTGCCTCCAGAGGTTCCACATCCAGGATGTTGTCGGCATAGTCGAGTGGCGGCTCCTCATCATCAAATGGGGGAAAGCGCATCCTTTTGAAGTGCCGACGGTCACGTTTCTCCCGACGCATCATGATCCACATGGTGCTAAAATAGGAAGCGGTTATACAAATGTTAAAATATATCAATTGACTTTGCCTGTTCTTACTTATGTGAGGTAAAACAAAATTCTACTATTACAGAATGCTGATTCTCAGCTAAACTTCTTACCCCCACTGGGCAATGTAGACTGGCTCTATCACCCAGGGAATTTCATTGACAAATGAAATGGCTCCAGTGATGTGATAGAGTACTGGCACATCTCGAATCTGTTCCCAGGGCATAGGCATGTTCTCCAAAAGTTTCAGCACCGCATGGGGCATGTATTTGAGGGCACTGTTACCAAAGGAACAAGGAAAATGATTTGAAATCTGTTCAACAAGGCAAACTATATTTAATTATTTATTTGATTTACTTGTTTTTACCCTAAATAGACTCTCTTGTCATGACGGAACTTTCTGTTGGTCATGTCTCCATGGTCCCTGATGATTTTGCGGACATGTTCAGGTGGCATATCTTCCTTCTGAGCATCCACAAAGCCAAACTTCCTCTTTTCTGAGTAGCGCTTTGCCTGAAGCTGCTGCCATTTCCTTGCTGTGGGAAGACATTGCATGCATACTGACTCTAATGTACCCATGCTGTGTTCATTTAATCATTATCGTTACAAGTGCACTTCCTAAGGAACACACATTATTGTGTACATACCCTTTTCTTGCAGTTTTTCCTCAGTCATGTAGTCTGGGATCTGCACAGGAGGTGGGACACCAGGTGGCATCCCGGGAGGGACTCCTCTGAAGGGGAAGGGAGCAGCCATGGCACCTGGAACGTGCAAAACAACAAAATGGGAAAAAAACAAAGTAACAAAACAAATCAGTCACTATTACGTTGTGCTGATGTTTTACGACTTTGACACTTGTAACCCACAACTCATATAGCAACAGCCAGGCGTCTACATTTATTGGCCATTGATAACTAGCTAGCATAGCATAGCTAACAACATGGCTTCAAGCGTACATACGTAGGGGATACATTGTAACATAACCCAGAGTGAATATTACAGCATCCACGACTAGTGTTATAGAAGTTAAATGTGGTATACAAGTAAGAAAGTCTTTTACAGCACGTGTGAATACTGTAGTCAATGCCTGCAAACGACGTGCTGTTTGGGCCAAGCGTGGTTGAAGCGGCAACAATTAGCATTTAAGCTAAACAACGTAAGTTAAATTACGGTAAGCTACCCGTAATACAATGAAACAACACAACACACCTTGCTGCAGTAACTCCCCCGGCGATTCCGTAACGTCAAAATTAGTCTTGAAAACGCACAGTTGGCTCCTAAAACATTCCTCCTCTTGTACAACTTCACAGATTCGTTTTTGTGTGGAGCCTTCTTGCTAACCCCGCATCACGCACGACAAACGACGGCGGCCACAAGATGGACGCAGCTCAGTGGAAATCAGGAAAGCGTTTACGCCGGATGGACTTTGTCAGTACCATTCAATGAACGGGATGTTACGTAAAAAAAGTACGCACACGTTGGACGGGCGCAATTTTGAAAATACCCGGATGATTGTGTATTGGACGCATGACTACCCCTACAGTCGTGGAGGGCGTCCTCCAGTTTGTGCGTGTGAATGAAGAACACAAATACATCATACTCGAAAGTGCGTAAATTACTGTCTCTAATCAAGCAGTACCGTCGTACACTTGCAAGAGATGACGTACAAATGCTGACGTTCTTCTTCAACTACTAAGGCGAATCGTAACCGCACGTCCCTGGAATGCGACGTACACACACAAGCAAACGTATGTAACAAATTCATGCATACACTCCGAAATATACAATACGGAAAAGGAATCTCCATGCAAATGGACGTTTATTATAATTCAAATATTATTCGTATAGCACACGTCCAATTGTGTGAAATGATACTATTATTTTGAAAATTCGAACCGGAAACTTATACTCAGTGTAATTCGCACACTCAAAAGTTTGAAGACTCTTTGCAAACACTTGTTGACGTTCTCAGAATTGGCGACAGAATGGAGACGTGTGACGATGTGCGGGAAGAAGTGAAGGTAATGTATCCGTCTGCATAAATCACTGTTTTGTAGTTACCAATTATCTGCAATGTCCCACCTAAAACAACACTCATCGATGAAGCAAAGTTCATATTTTACATAACAGCTGCTCGATCTGTTCGTCAGTAATCTCAGTCAATGTTGCCCTTGTATAAAAGAGCAGCTCATCTGTGAGTGTTGGTAAAATGCATCTTTCATGAGATTTTCTACCATTTTAATTAGCATTTTTTGGGGTCAACAATTTTCTTTTCTGTGTTCTCGTGTTCATTTGTGCAGAAATATTACGGTAGTCGGCTGGAATCCTCTGGTGACCTGCAAACCAGTGCAGCCTCCTGCAGTTTGTCTCTCTGCTCGTCGAAGAGAAGTGTGAGAGATGCTCTGAGCCTGGTTCACCCTGAGGTGACCAACAGGTACGTTGTAAGTACTACTAAGAACTAAGTAGGGTTGACAAAATTAACCTTTTAAGCTGTGACAGCAAAGGTTGATGTATTTGTACAGAATATATCTATGGTCATTTAAAGATTCTTCTTCATTTCCCAAAACTGGAGAACAACAACAACAACAAAAATAATCCTCAGTTATGACCATTGATATCTGCACTTTTCAGAGCCATCAGTACAGAATAACATTGCATTCATCAAGTTAAAAAAAAAATCAGACCTCATTTCATAATGACGAGAGAAAAAAAACATCATTATGAGATCTTTTCTCATGATAAATCGATCAGGACGTCGTTATAACGGGATGAAGTGTCAATGTCTTTTTATCTGGTGACGGCAATGGGCTTCCTGTGCTCAGTCTCAGTGATTATTTTCTATTGTTCTCTGATTTTCTTGCATCCATCTCCAGATTCTTTGGCTGTGGCCTCCCTTTTCCAGCAAAGCTTGAGGGCTGCAGGGTCCTGGACCTCGGTAGCGGCTCTGGCAGAGACTGTTACGCTTTCAGCAAACTTGTTGGACAGAGTGGACACGTGACTGGGATCGATATGACAGCAGAGCTGGTGAGAATAAACATGCACGCAGTCGCTGCTGTTTGATCTCTGAGCCCTCCACAGATTTTCATGGTTCTGTACAGATCACGGTATCTCGTCAATACGTGGAGTACCATCAAAAGAAGTTTGGCTACAAGGAGCCCAATGTCACGTTCGTCCAGGGATACATGGAGAACCTCAGCGAAGCTGGCATCCAAAGGGACTCAGTGGATGTTGTTCTGTATGTTTTAAAACAGAGAGTTCTACTTTTGTGGTTCTCAGCCTGTGAAGGAATCCTGAAAGATAATCAATGTGGTTCGAACACTACTGCCTGGAGTGAAAATCAGAAAAGTCTGCCACATCCACCTTGTAAGGAAATTATTATGCCAGTAGCAGATTTAACTTACATATTACAGGGGAAAAAAAATAAGTGTCATGATTTGTTTTATTTATAATAGTTATTTGAGTAACAATACTAGTGATACTAGTGTTCTGTGGTAGGTGCAGAGAAATTCTATCGACTGTCCATGGCCCAACGCGGTTAAAGAATCTTTATGATCTGTTCAGGTCCAACTGTGTCATTTGCTTGTGTCCTGACAAAAAGGTTGTGCTACAGGAAGCCTACAGAGTCCTAAAGGTTAGTTGAACGACTCCTTTCCATGTCACTGCACAATGTCTCCATGGGTCATTGGTTGCTGTTGTTCCCACAGGAGGGAGGTGAACTCTACTTCAGTGACATGTACGCCAGCAAGGTTGTGCCTGAGCACATGAAGCACGATGCCGTTCTGTGGGGTGATATATTTCACAAGTTGAGCCATTTCCTGGACGTGTGTCATTCAGTATCCTCAGGTGACCTTGTCCCTCTGCGGGTTTAGGTGAAGGGATGGGGGGTTCTTTGTTCTGGCAGGACTTCATCTCCCTGGCACAGGCAGCTGGTTTCAGCAGGCCACACCTGGTGTCATCCAGCCGGATCGTGGTCCACGACAGCGAGCTCAAAGCTAAAGCCGGTAATAGAAGTACATTTTGCTCACGTTCGTTTTGATTGTGTAGCTGAAGCAGCTCTGTTTTAGGCGACATCCAGTATGCATCGGGCACTTATCGACTATTTAAACTGCCCAAAAGTCCAGTCCTGTCTGGGGCAACAGTGACCTACAGAGGAACTGTGGCAGATTTTCCAGAGGAGTTGGAGTTTGATTCATCTCACTGTTTCAAGGTATTTTAACCAACAAAAGGGTAAATCCAAATGGAAAAGAATGTCTGTGCACAGACGGGATTCTTTTGTTTGTGTGTACAGAAAGATGTTCCCTTAGAGGTTAACAGAGAGATGGCATCGATCCTTCAGAGTTCCCGTTTCTCCCAGGATTTCAAAATTGTGATGTCTGATGAACACGAGTCCAGTCCTGAGTCAGCGTGGAAGGTAAATTTGGGTTTAAAAATTGAATCTTGAACTTTTTTTTTACAGAAATAGTGTACTATTTTATCCAATTATTTCCTTTTTCCTGAATCATTCCGCTGAGGGATCTTTTCCCCCTTCACATACCATTATAATTAATGTGGTATTCTCCCGCGTAAATGCGCTGACTTTTTGTGGCCAGTAGATGTCGCTGCTGCTCTACAAAAGCATGAACATGCGTCTCTGCTCAGCATTTACATTGAATCTTTGAGTGAAAAGATGAGTCCAGCCAGGCTGTTTGCTTTGGCTTCTTTATTGAGTGACTCACTCATCCACAGACAGAAATGATCCTTCAGAGGAATATTTA
>JBBMJM010000002.1:970584-986003 GCA_037832705.1 Centriscus cristatus | reverse complement strand
GTGCGTGTGCGTTTTGCAGTATTAAAAGAAAAGCATATTTTACAAAGACAGGAATGAACAATAACTGAAGGGGGAAAAAACTGAAGAATGAACAAACCTTACTGTTAAAGAATTCCTGTTCCAGTAAAAGTCATGACATTTTATTTATCTGACGTCTCTCAGCGTCCTGAGCCCGTATCAGTTAATCGTGTCAAACATCTGGACTGATTGTGACACATTTATATCTGAAGAATATTCTTGTAACTAGTAATGTTGAAGTTGCATGTAAAATGCACAAATCAAACAAGTTATGAAGTCTTAATCTCTAAACTTAAGAGTGTGTTCAATAATAAATCAATGAGCTTTAGCTTTTGCTATGTTGTACAAAGTAAAGGTCCGGTCTTGTAGCTTTGCCGTCTCATGGGAGTGACTCAGGGATTTTGTCCATCAGCAGGACGTCGCCTTGTGGTGCTGCAAACATGATCACACAGAGACCTTGTGTTGTTTTCTTCAGGGTTGTCTGGCGAGCTAGTGTTGCCATGGCAACAGCAACAGAGCACATATTAGCTGGATGTATTCTTATGCCGGGCAGATGATGAAGCTGGTCTGCAGTGTGAAACGTCAGATCACTGAGATGGTGGCGGTTCGGTCTGAGAGTGACTTTGTTACAGTGGGGTCTCCGACAGGCATTGTCTTGTTTTCACTGCTCCTCTGTGTTTATCCGTCTGGTGTGTTATTGACTTCCTGCCTTGACCTCTCACACTTTTGGGCCTCAGCCGGGTAACTGGGACAGGAACAATGTAGCACATATTTTTCTCTCCAACTGCGGCTCATTTTCTTAGACGGGGCCTCTGTGGCCTTACGTGTCGCTGCAAACCAGTTCTAGTCTGCTTCGAATGCCAGTACAGGCTCACCAGTAATATACTGTGAGTGGGGAAATGAAATACCAACGAAATATCTTTACATTTACATGTCACTAGGAATGAAATCGAGTTTTTTGATGTACTAAGAAACAAATCCCCTACAATGGCTTTATGTGTGCTTATTTGCGGTGGACTAAATATTAGATCACCTCATTGTATAATGGTTACAATTAGTTTGTAACTGATAAGTTGGTCAGTCAGTGTGTGTATGAACGTGTCTGTGTACTTTTGGAACGACCATCTATACTTTCAACAGGTTGCAAAAGTCCCTTCTGTCCACTTCACTGCCGAAATATAGGGGCTCGCTGTCATATCCCATTTCAACAGGGAGTGTACTTAGATAAACTGTAACATGTATTAGCATCTGTCATTCATCTCTTTAACACGCTCGGTCCTCAACTTCTTTCCCTCAGTGTGTGATGAAACAGGGTCAACAACGCTTCTCTTCTCACAAAATTCTGTAGATTTGATCTGATAACATCATTTAAATTGGTGACTACTGGCGTTGGATTTGGTTTGTTCAGAATTAAGTCAAATATCTTCCCAGACGTCACAAGTTAAAGCTGACGCCTGTATGAGCAGTGACTCCTCCCACGTTTTGCTGAAACATGAGAATGTTTCAGCCTCCTTTTGGTTTGTAAAGGTTTACCATTCCTGTCTAGGGATAGTTATTGAATATTGTCAGACCAGATGTCCCAGATCGTCAAAGGTTGAATGAAGTGAAAGGCCGATGACGCAGGTCTGGCCCTCAGACTCAAACGCTGACATACAAGTCCTGTAACGGTTGTAACTGGCGTGGAGCGGTTTTGTTTGGTATTCAGAGCGTAGCCGCCGCCACCACCGCTCTCTCCTGTCCACCCCCGCCCCCCCCACCCCCTTCCACCACCAGCATATCAGCGGATCTGTTTCCAACTGGGGTCGTGGTCCAGTCATGAAGCCACACCCACACCCACCACCTCCACCCCACCCACCCCCTCCCAAACCCTGACAGTTGCCCTTGACGGAGAGCAAGGACACACCAGCTGGCTGCAGTTGAGTCCCAGTGAGGGAGAAAAAGCATAAAAATCCTTTGAATTCTTCCACCTGCTCAGTTGTTTGTCACCGTTATTCAACTATTCATTATGTTTCAGCCTCATAATATTTGCACACGGTCGGTTGGCCTGTTTGTGTTCACAACTTCTTTTTTTTCTTAAATGGGGGCGAAGCTGCAAACGATTCCACACTTTCCTTGTCACAATCAACGATGCCGGTTGCCAAGAACTGCGTCTTATTCCGTCCCACGTGGCCTCCTGGCTGAACTCTGCGAGTCCTGTAACCGTGTTGCATTCAGACAATTTGGTGGCAAACGTTTCCTGATCAGCTGGACGTGCTCAGGCTTTTCCACGTGATCTCACTCAGCTTTGTGAAAGATCCACTTTTTCCTCAGCCTCAAACGTTCATTCATGAGTTAACTGCTTCGAAGCGGGGAACACAATGGTGCCAGTGTCGTGTAGCTGGACTTCCCTATTCACCTGTTCATCTATATTTCATTGGGTTGTTGGTAAGGTCATCCGCCCTCAGATCTGCTTTGTCCAGAACCCGGCTTCCTGGTAGCAGGTCGCTTTTCATGATCTAGAGAAGTATATCTGCTGTCAAGGTGGCAGTGTCGTGTGTTTCAGTATTTACCGACTCAACACCTGGTTTGTTGGTTCTGAAAGTGTTTGTGCGAATCGGTCTCAGGTGTTCGCTGACGGCCTCCGTCTTCCTCCCGCTGCAGGGCACAGTACAGATCCAGCCATGGTGAACGGCGGCGGGCCACACGAGCACACGGAGGAGTTGCAGCCGAAGCAGGATGAGGTGGACGGAGGCGAGGACTCCAACGAGCAGGAGGTGATCATGATCCAGGACACGGGCTTCACTGTTAAGATCCAGGCGCCTGGAACCGAGCCGTTTGACCTCCAGGTACGCAGGAAAACGGAGACCGTCGGCGGTTGTCGTCATCACGTAACCTCTGACCTGCCTCCCTCCTGTCAGGTGTCTCCTCAGGAAATGGTGCAGGAGATCCACCAGGTGCTGATCGACCGCGAGGACACCTGCCACCGCACCTGCTTCTCGCTGCAGCTGGATGGAAACGTGCTGGACAACTTTGCTGATCTCAAGTCCATCGAAGGCCTTCAGGAGGGTTCACTGCTCAAAGTGGTGGAAGGTCAGAGTTCAAGCTCTTCTGCTATGTCTCATAACAGCAAATTGAAGCAGTCAAACTCATTGACCCCGTGTGTAGAGGACGATGACTGCTCCACCTCTGATAGCTTGGTTGCATGTACCCACTTCCTGGTTTGATTCCTGGCTTGTGGATCATTCGATGTGCAGTTTGCATCCTCTCCCCGTGTCGGCGTAGGTTCTCTCCAGGTGCTCCGGCTTTCCTTCCACCTCCAAAAGCATGCTGAGGTTAATAGGTCACTCTGCAATCGGTGTGAATGTGAATGGTTGTCTGTGTTTCCATGTTGACCAGGGAGCTGTCCCGGGGATACCCAGCGTTCACCTGTTGACAGCTTGGACGTGTCATTTGAGTTTGACTGTACGAGCCGCTGATCAGATCTGTCTCTCGTCCTTCCAGAGCCATACACGGTGCGTGAAGCTCGCATTCACGTGCGTCACATCAGAGACTTGCTGAAAAGTCTGGACCCCTCAGACGCCTACAACGGAGTGGACTGCAACTCGCTGTCCTTCCTCAGTATCTTCACCGACGGAGACCTCGGAGGTACGGGATGATCTCTCTCGCTGGAGGTCTGCTGCGGTGTTCCTTTGCACAGATGCACTTCAGCCTTTGCTTGCGACTGTGTCACAGACAGTGGGAAACGGAAGAAGAAGGGGAGCGAGATGGAGCAGATTGACTGCACCCCCCCAGAGCACATCTTACCTGGCAGTAAAGAGCGCCCCCTGGTGCCCCTCCAGCCACAGAACAAGGACTGGAAGGTGAGTAGTCGCTGGTTCATGGCTCCTCACATGTTTGACACCTGTGCGTGTGTGATGAAAAATAAGACGCAGACGGAGGAACGTTCCCAGTTCTCCCTCCTCTGTCCCACAGCCCATGCAGTGCCTGAAGATCCTGACGATGAGTGGCTGGAACCCTCCACCTGGGAATAGGAAGATGCACGGAGACCTCATGTACCTGTACATTGTGACTGTAGAGGAGCGCCATGTCAGCGTCACTGCCTCCACACGTGGATTCTACCTCAACCAGTCAGTCCACGTTTCAAACCCGTTTGTGTTCAGCTCAGCAAGAGCTTCGTCACACCTTCCTCCCCAGATATGATGGTGTAAAGTGAATCTTAAGCCTTTGCTACATTTGTTTGATCCCCAAGCAAATGTAGAACTGCTGATGAGTAACTTTTCACCTTTTTGAGTATTGATGAAGAATATATTCTCTCTGAGTAAGTGATGGTGGTCCAACACGGACTGTGAGCACTTTCAAGATCCTAATTTTGGATCAGTTTGAGATGCCGAGGATTTAGAAGTAACATTAGTTGGATGTAATTGGATTACATCGGGAGGAATTACTGGAGCCACACGCTGCAGCGTTTTCTCTTATTAGCAACACAATCAGAAAACCATCATCACATCCCGTGTTTTATTATTTTTGAATCCAGATCAACTACCTACACCTTCAACCCCAAACCAGCCAACCCCAGTTTCCTGAGCCATTCTCTGGTGGAGCTGCTGAGCCAGATCAGTCCCACCTTCAAGAAGAACTTCACTGCCCTACAGAAGAAAAGGTAGAGACGCCACCGAGAAGCCTCTTTTCCTCTAGATCGGATGGTCAGTCTTATAAAGCGTGTGACCTCAAGCAAAAAGCAAAATGAAAAGACCCGTTCTTCATTTGTTCATTATGATTATCACTCAAAACTATTAAGATGTAAATATTAAGAACCTTGTTTCTGTGACATCGGCCCAGGGTCCAGAGGCACCCGTTTGAGCGGATCGCCACGCCTTTCCAGGTCTACAGCTGGACCTCCCCACAGGTCGACCACGCCATGGACTGTGTTCGGGCGGAGGACGCCTACACCTCTCGCCTGGGCTACGAGGAGCACATACCTGGACAGGTTAGCGCCGAAATACTGTTTCACGCCAGAGTTGTAAAGGACAGTCCAGACCAAAGGTTCGACGTGCAACAGTACGGTTCCAGACCCTGAGGCCGCGGTCTGAGCGCTCCTGTTGGGTCTTGTCGCTGGTTGGTGCCAGACGAGGATTCCACCTGTTTGATTGCTGATAGTGAATTCAGACCGTAGCTAACGTTGTGACCAATCAGCTGTGAGCTGCATACCAACGTGGAGTGTGTCTGTGGCCGTGTGGCGTGAACAACTACAAACATAATGACTTTTGAACGGAGAACAGGAACGACACACTCGCTCCTTTCGAAGCTCAACTGCATCTTCACAACACTAGCTTGAAATGCTATGCTAGCAAAACCACGAAACAAAATGCCGGAGCGAGCTTTGTGCAATGACCTCAGTGTGAACTGGACTGTTCCACTTCAAGTGGATTCACGTAGTTCACTTAGTCAAGTTGTTTGCGCTGTCACCATCAGACCAGAGATTGGAACGAGGAGCTGCAGACCACCAGAGAGCTTCCCAGGAAGAACCTGCCTGAGCGCCTGCTGCGGGAGCGAGCCATATTCAAGGTACGCAGGAGTCTTTGAGTCCCAGCTAACGCTGACTCGCTCTACCACGTCCACATCAGCACACGTCGGACGTTTGTCCCTCCCGCAGGTCCACAGTGACTTTGCGGCAGCTGCCACGCGTGGCGCCATGGCCGTCATCGATGGGAATGTCATGGCCATCAACCCCGGAGAGGAAACGCGCATGCAGATGTTCATCTGGAACAACATCTTCTTCAGCCTGGGCTTCGACGTGCGGGACCATTATCGCGAGCTGGGCGGCGACGCCGCCGCTCACACCGCGCCCACCAATGACTTGAATGGAGTGCGAGCGTACGGGGCGGTGGACGTGGAGGGGCTCTACACCCTGGGGACGGTGGTGGTGGACTACAGAGGTTACCGTGTAACCGCCCAGTCCATCATCCCAGGTATCTTGGAGCGCGAGCAGGAGCAGAGCGTCATCTACGGCTCCATTGACTTTGGGAAGACGGTGGTGTCTCATGGCAAATACCTGGAGCTCCTGGAGAAGACCAGCAGGCCACTCAAAGTAGGTGATATGTCAGCGGATAAGAAACTACTGACCCGGGCTGGACGTTATCTCCCTATTGTAATATACTGATATGTTTCGGAACAATAAATCTCAAGTATCCATATTAGTGTTGTCCTGTTGGCGAATGAGTCAATTGAAAGAATGAATCTCTTGGGTGAATGAGCTGCACTGAGTCGTTGGAAAGATTCGTTCATTTCACTGTTCAGTTCAGCAACAGTGAACTGATGTGGGTGAACTGATTCGTTGGTTCATTCGCTGCGAACGAGTCGACTATATGAATCACTCACTGAAAGCGAATCCTTTTCTGGTCTTGTTGGAGAATCTCTGGTGATCTCATGGTGCTCCATGAATAAGGTGAATATCGTCCAGCCCTGGTAGTGACTCTGACATACGTGGACATATGGTGTGATCAACTGTCGAGTAGAAGATGACCTCCGAGTTGTCTGGATTGTTCTTGTAGGTCCAGAGGCACAACGTGCTGAACGAGAAGGATGAGTCGGTGGAGCTGTGCTCCTCCGTGGAGTGTAAGGGCATTATTGGGAACGACGGCCGCCACTATATTCTGGACCTTCTCCGCACTTTCCCTCCTGATCTTAATTTCCTACCTGTGGATGGGGAGGAGCTTCCTCCAGAGAGTCAGCGCCAAGGCTTCCCACGCCAGCACCGCCACCGCCTGGCTTGTCTCCGCCAGGAGCTCATCGAGGCCTTTGTGGAACACAGGCGAGTTGTCTCCGGTCGTCACGGTTACCGCCCATGAATGGTCTTTGTGGAGATGTTTAATCGTTGGTTTGCTCCCAACGCAGGTATCTTCTGTTCATGAAGATGGCGGCGCTGCAGCTCATGCAACAGAAAGCGAGCAAGGACGGCAACAAGAGCGGCACACCTGCCATCACGGAAACGTCGGAGAAGACGTCAGAAACCAACGCTGATGTGACGCAGCCTAATGATTCCACGCCGTCCACCGAGGTCCCCGCAGAAAGCACAGGCCAGTCAGACAGCAGCACTACGTCACAGGCAGCGGTTGACGGTGAGGAACACTCCTCGAAGCCCTCGACCAACGGGCTGATAGACCCCGCAACCACCCCGAACGGCGAGTGCAAGAGCCCGCTGGAGGGTAAGGAGCTTGAGGAAACTATTCCAGGATTAGCTCAGGCCAAAGAGCTAGCGGAGACCTTAGTTGCCGAAGATGGATCTGGTATTGGTACGTCCAAAACAAAAAGCCCAGAAGCAGATGTAGGACGCAGCAGGGGGAGTGTCACCGGTGGTAGTTCAACATGTAGTGAGCTGCAGTCCACCGGGCCGACTGTCCCTGATCAGTCCTATGTCTGCAGGGGGGATGAGTGTTGGTCCCTGGTCTGCCTTTGGATTCCTTCGCTGTGAGAAATGACCCAATAACTAGAATAATCAGATGTGTGCATTAATCCACGTGTGCTTTGGAACGGCTTGTGAAAGCACATCTCAATTGATCCTGAATCCCGTTAATCTGCCTGACTGACCTCATTTTCAAGTGATTTCTGATCAAAAGCTGTGGAGCGGTGGTTGCTAAGGACATGTCCACATTTAGACCCGTGAATGTGGCCTGGAGAAACGTGAGAGACGTCTTGGACTGAAACATTGGCTATTTCCCCCTGCAGATCTGACTTTTGACCCCTTGTAGGTTGACAGAAACATGTGAAAAGTGGTGTTTGAGATTTGAATTTCACTAAGTGCCCTATGCAGGAATAAGACTGCACTAGGCAGTTATTTATTTCTTGATTGCTGATATAGGAGACTGCCAAACAAAATATGGTTGTGGTTTGTTAAGCAATGACAATGAAACTATCGATCAGTGAAGTGAAATACAGATGAAGGATGATGTAGTAGATGATGTACGCCAGCAAAAACTGCTTCTTCTTCTCCTCACAAAGGTCTGAAGTCAGAGGCTAAATGTGGACATGCCAACATTTCATTTTCAGGGAACGCTGCTATGTTTGTTGTGTGCATCTGTTGTCCATCAGCCTTTTGTAACATCGGCCCCTGTCATGTATTTGATCCGATTGCAAACAGATCCTAAAAGCCGGGAAGTCGTCCTTAATGCCTGTAAGGCAGTTGGCTCCATCAGCAACACGTCTTTCGACATCCGCTTCAACCCAGATATCTTTTCCCCAGGTGAGGTGATAAGATACATGTGTATATATAAATGAATCCTTCATTTGAAGTGTAAAACGATTGATATTTTTTATATTTCTTTAGCCATTTTATACATAGACGGATCAGCTGTGAGTCGGATGTGACTGTGTGTTTTTGAACCAGGAGTGCGTTTCCCGGACGACAGCGTAGACGACATCCAGAAGCAGAAGCAGCTTCTCAAAGACTCTGCTGCCTTCCTGGTTTCCTGTCAGATCCCGTCGCTGGTCAGTGATGCAGCTCCGGTTCACTTTCACAGGATGTGACTCCGTAACGTCGTTCTTCTTCTGACAACAGATCAAAGACTGTTTGGACCACAGCGCTCTGCCCATGGATGGAGCCACGCTGACAGAGGGGTTGCACCAGAGAGGCATCAATGTTCGCTATTTGGGTACAGTCCTGGAGTTTGTGGACAAGACGCCCGCCAAGGCTCAGCTGGAGCATTTCTATGTGAGTGTGAAACACACACACACACACACACACACACACACACACACCCATTGACACGAGCAAAGAAACTGTCACACAACACACTCACCCGTACGTTGTTCGTTTACATTAACTGTCCATTTTTGGCTGATGAATTCACCATGTGTCATGTGATAAAAGGGAGTCAAGTAAACTGTTTATAGAACTGGGGCCTGCTCCACTAAGTATCCTCAAACTTTTTATTTTCTTCAACTTCAGAGAATAGGAATCATTGAGCTGATCACCAGATGTGCAAAACACATTTTCAAGACATACCTGCAGGTGGGTAACACTCTCGGTACGTTCTCCATCCTCGACAGCTCTCAGATTGAAATACATCCGGTCCCTCTTCCCGTAGGGTGTAGAGTTGTCGGCTCTTTCTGCAGCTGTAAGCCATTTCCTCAACTGCTTCCTGAGCTCCTTCCCCGACGCGGTCGCCCACCTGCCGCCTGACGAGCTGGTGTCCCGCCGTAAGAGCAAGAAGCGCCGCAACAGGGTCCCCGGCGGCGGGGACAACACGGCGTGGGCCAGCCTCACGCCCAGCGAGCTGTGGAAGAACATCGCGTCTGAAGCTCAGAGTTACTATCACTTCACCATCCAGTGGTAATCACCACCGTCTGTTGGTGTCCTCAAGGGTCTTTTTGTCACGTCGGCCTGTTGGTGACATCATGACCTGCTTCCGTTCGCAGTGAAAGCGCGGACCAGGTGGTGGAGAAGTACAGCCTTCAGAAAATCACTCTGCTCAGAGAGATTTCCGTCAAAACGGGCATCCAGGTAACAGTCGAGCCCTGATGCTGCTTTTACAAACGGTCTCCGGTGCGTTTTCTCTGAAACTCCCTCTGCTGTGCTCTCCAGATTCTGATAAAAGAGTATAACTTCGACAGCCGCCACAAGCCGGCCTTCACGGAGGAGGACATCCTGAACATATTCCCTGTTGTGAAGCACGTGAACCCCAAAGCCTCCGACGCCTTTCACTTCTTCCAGAGCGGCCAGGCCAAGGTGCAGCAAGGTGAGACAAGAGTGTTCAGGTGGGAACATCTTTTTTTTTTTTTTTTTTTTTTTTTATATTTTTAACATCAACAGGACCGTAATCACACGCTATGAGACAACATCGAACAATTGTAACTCTGGGGAACCGAGTTACTCTGGTGTGAAGGAGAAAATGTCGATGGGTTCCTGAAAGATGGAAATTTGCACTTCAGAGCAAAGTTCAACAATGACTCGCCGGCTTTGGGCAACAGGGCGATTGGGATTACCGTAATGACAGCAAAATGGCTGTTCTCCACTTTCAGGAGCCGATTGAAGTTCTTCTTCTTCACACTAGGCTGGAGAACTGAGAGCAGCCTCTCAGCTTTTAGGACCTTTTGACGCCTCTCAGCTTTCAGGACCTGTGGGACGTTTTACTCCAAAGTACGCGAGCTCAGACGTAGCACCGGGGATGCTGGTTGTGCTGTCAAGTCAAGACGTTCTGTCCTTGTAGGTTTTCTGAAGGAGGGGTGCGAGCTGATCAACGAGGCTCTCAACCTCTTCAATAACGTGTACGGAGCCATGCACGTGGAGATCTGTGCCTGTCTGCGCCTGCTCGCTCGCCTTAATTATATCATGGGCGACCACGCTGAGGTGGGCGACGGCAAATCACAACCACTTCAAATATACCGACTGACTTGTTTCACAAATGAACCATCTGATTTTCCTGCAGGCGCTCAGCAACCAACAAAAAGCTGTTCTGATGAGCGAGAGAGTCCTCGGCATCGAGCACCCGAACACAATCCAAGAATATGTAAGATCTCGCCCTTTAGACTATTGTGGTAAAATCTATTTAAAGATGTCTCACTCCTTTTTTTCCTTTTGCTGTAGATGCATTTGGCTCTGTACTGTTTTGCCAACGGCCAGCTGTCGACCGCGCTGAAGCTGCTTTACCGAGCCCGTTACCTCCTGCTGTTGGTGTGTGGGGAGGACCACCCAGAGATGGCGCTGCTGGATGTACGTTGTCTCCTCCTCTGGAACCCAACGGCCCTACAAGTTGTGTTACTGAGCGGTTTGCTTGTGTCTCCTGTCGCACAGAGCAACATCGGGCTGGTGCTGCACGGAGTGATGGAGTACGAGTTATCTCTGAGGTTCCTGGAGAACGCCTTGACCATCAACACAAAGTACCATGGAAACCGCTCCCTCAAAGTGGCGCTCAGGTGCACAGAAACACGTTTGATCTCTTACAACATGTGGCGGTTTCCTGCAAGGATGCAGCTTTTGTCTTCTTTTTTTTTCATTTATAGTCTTTATGTGTAAGTTTTACCGTTTTATCTGTTTTATCCCTATTTAAACCTTTTTTTTGTCTCTCGTTTGCGCTTTCCATCCTGTTTTTTCAGCCATCATCTTGTTGCGAGGGTCTATGAAAGTAAGGCTGAGTTCCGCTCTGCACTCCAGCATGAGAAGGAGGGCTACACCATTTACAAGAACCAGGTGGGCCCTGCTGGGACTGAGCCCACGGCGCCTCGTCCGTGAATTCTGTCCATGTGATATGGATTTGTGTCTCTCCTCAGATGGGAGAGGCCCATGAGAAAACCAAGGAGAGCTCAGAGTACCTGAAGTACCTCACCCAACAGGCCGTGGCTCTGCAGAGAACCATGAACGAGATTTACAAGAACGGCTCCAATGCCAGCATCACACCCCTCAAGGTACGTACGCACGTTGGGTTTTTTGTTTGTGTTGGAGACCACCATCGGATTCACCCCAAACTCCTGAGGGACGTGTTCTCACTTCCTCCTGTCGTTCAGTTCACTGCTCCCAGCATGGCCAGCATCCTGGAGCAGCTCAACATCATCAACGGCATCATCTTCATCCCTCTCAGGTACGGTGACATGTGGGAACATGTGGGAACGCCAGAGTTTAGAAAAATACTAAGAATGACGTGTTACTTCTCTTCAACTCAAATGGGCTGGTATAATACCGCCTACAAGTCCTGCTCCGAGGTCCCGGAACGTCACGTAAGCGGTCCAATCACCGCTGGAGGTCCGCATAGCTGTGACGCCAGTTTGTAATTAACCAAAAATCTGGCAATGTTGTGGACTCTGCACTTTTGAATGTGCCGAGCTTGTGCAAACTGTGGATATCGTGCAAATGAAGCTGAGGGCCACGTGCGTTACAGCTGAGTTTTAAAACCGTGACGCCTCAGGCATGGAATTCAGGCTCAGGACAAAAAGATAATACACCGTGTTGCCTGTTTTAAAGGTTTAAAGACAAAAGGTGACACTTTCTGTCGTTTCAGCCAAAAGGACCTGGAGAACCTGAAGGCAGAGGTACAGCGACGGCAGCAGCTGCAGGAGCTGGGAAAGATGGAGGAGCCTGCAGACGGAACCCCACTGGAGCTCGAAGACAAAATTCCCATCGATTAATGTCTGAGAGCTCTGCAACACAGCTTCTTTCTGCTAAGGGGAGGGGGGGGGGCCGTGATGACACAGCCTGGTCACCAATCCTGTGGACCCCAGAACCGAGCAGACTGACTGAGCTTTGACATACACAGGGGGGAGGGATGGGTCAGTTCTCAGAACCAATTGTATGAGTGGTAGGACACGAAAGGAGACGTGTCATTTCCTCCGAGGTCGGACAGGAGGGAGGAGAACGTACAAATAACACAGAATCAATGTAACAGGCAATCTGAAAACTCCCCGCCACTAAACATGGTGATGAGGTCACGCGTGAAGGATTTTAGTCGCGTTGCGATCGAGAGGGTGCAGCCAGGGAGCAGAGACCAAGGACGATCATGACATTCTATACCAGAGCCTTATCCGCCGCATCTTTGACCCCGATGTTCTGCGTTCACTCAGCTCCTTCTCCCAGCAGCACTGGTAGCCCCGGACCACATTCTGCCCCGCAGTTCCCTGAAGAGCCTTGCAGACTCCAGGGCATGGAACCTGGAACCCTTCCCACAGACCCCGCCACCTCCTGCTGGTGCCCCAAATGATACAGCAGCAACCCTGTCCTAGAACTCAGGGCTCCTTCTTACTCTGCACTCAATTTAGTCACTAAATTTGACATTTTCCAAACAGGGGGCTCGAATGTAATCCCCCCACGTGGTGGCTGTGTGAGCCAGCGTGCAGAAATCACCTGTCGTTTTTACATCCTCCATGATCTTGGTCCATAGCACAGGTGGATGCCTGCTGTTCTGCTATGGTTCCTCCATCTCCAAACAAACACATTAAGATATTTTCGTTTTCCTTTATTTTTGGTTGTTTTTGTTTTGGTTTTTTTTAAGTAAATTGATTTTTGGTAAACTGCACAGGAGAGTTAAAAGGCATATTTTAGACCTGTTAATCATCAGTTAATTTAAGCCATGTCTATTTTATAGAGAAATAATGTATAGAAGTGGAAAAAGATGTATAAATATCAGATTTAGACAGGTACGTCATTGATGCTGATGGATCATACAGGGGTGGGGGGAGAAAACGTCCACAATATACTGGTTGTGTTCAATCTATTTTTACACATTGAAAGAGTGTGTGTCGGTGTCTGTGTGTGTGTGTGTGTGTTGTCCAACAGCAAATCTACTTGCCGTGGCTGTTGCTGCTTATGCTGCTGCATAGTTTGAAGATGAAACGTGTGCATTGGCTTTCCAAACGTTTTACTTTTGTAAAATTAGTAAACCAGTTGGAAGGCTGATGCCTCTTTTCTGAAAGTGTTCACCGCTGCAAATGAAACTGCTGTGTTATGGTAAAACCCTCCTCACAGTTGGAGAGTCGTTGAACACCCCCCCCCCCCCCCCTTATTGGATTTCATCATCTGTTCATATGCAACTGAGACAAACATGAAGAGTGTCTGTTCATTGAGCAGCATTTCGTGCACTTTCTTGTGCTGTTGGAATGTATGGAACTATTCACAGCACCACCAGTAGTGGACAAAGAAGGGCTGCCTAATGAGATGAACCAAAAAAAAAGACTGAAAAAGGCTTGTTTGCGCTTGTATACATGCAGTGTATCCTCCCATGGCAATTTGTTACTTGATTGTTGCTGTGTCTATATGTATGTGATTAAAGCAATAGAGAGACGGTGCTGGAAATGATTGTGTGGAGAAAAAAAAGCAGTTTTTACTGATTCAAACAAAAGTGCAAAAGGAGAGAGTTTGTTAATCCTGAGCTGAGGAATACTGATCAACTGAATTCAGACATGAAACTTTAAAGGTTTCTGCCAGTTTACGTGGAAATGGAACTGAGCTTCATCATCTCAGGATTAACACGATGAAGGTTTTCACTAAACCTGCGTTCTGGAATGAGCCCCAGAAGTCCTGACAACCTTTCCTGATTCTTCTGCACAGCGTGCTGTGTTTGTGTGTATCGTGCCTACTGTTTCTGCCTCGGAATGGATGAAAGGGATAGGGAAAGGGGTGTCACGGGGTGTCACGGTGGAGACGGAATGGGTTTATGTTGAACTATGTCATGTGCAGCCTTGTGCCAACAATGTCCATAAGGTGGCGCACTACTCCCTTCACATTGTACAGCACATACAGCATATTGGCTTACATGGAAAGGAAGGATCCTTAAGAAATGTTTTAGAAATGACACAGTAAATGTGTTGTTTGAAGCAGCTTTGGTTCTTCTTGTTTATCCTGAAGGATGAAGTGTATTTCCCTGCATGAATCTTTTATGGATCATCACTGCACAAAGGTTCCATTCATGTAGGCACCAATCTGGCTCCTGTAAAATTGACTTTCTGTACTTTAGTTGTGGGCTCATACCAGTATGAGATGTATTAACTTCAGAAAGTTGAAGTAATATAGTAGTTATTTTGAACATTGATAAATAGTTCATTTACAACTTGGAGCCCTGCGCTGAATATGAATGGTGACTGAAATCACTTATAAATAACTATAATATACTAATAAAATAATCTGAATAAGTTCCAGGTGAGGATCTGATGCGAAGTGACAAAAGTGACAAAACCAATTAGAACGTAGTCTCAAGAGAGGAAATGGTCACTGATGAGGGGGTGGGAGGTGGGGGTGGGTCATAAATATTCATCACATTACTTGTTTATGCACTTTGTGCCCAGAGCCACATTGTTATCGTGTTTAATGCCCAAAATTGTGATTGAAGGCTCTTGTGTTTTCCCAGCGGGTGATATTTCTTCTTGTGAACGGCCTCCAGTGTGAATCTGCTTCCCCTGATGTGTGTTTCTTTACAAAATAACAATCTAATTATTTTTTTGGTCTGTGTCTGCTTTTATATTAAATGAAATAAAACTAGTGGAAGATGACTTGGTGTATTAGACTCATCTGCAAGTATTAATTGGTTACTCTGCCAGTACAAATACTGCATCTCCGGTTCTTGCAATGAAATGTGCTTTGCATGATCATAATCATGAGTAAAAAGGCCAATTGGTACAAAACGCTCTGAAACTCACCTTTGAAAGTACATAGGTACATGTAATAGAAGTATAAATACTCATGACATAGTTCATGCAGTGAACAGAAACGGATTATAATGACTCCTGTTATTTTACTTCGCCATAATTGTCATGAATTTCAAGTAGGTTTTGTTGCTTTTCTGGCATTCTGTTCATACTTTTACTCATGCCTCTCCCTCTCAAGTTACTTTGAGAAGAAAACTATACTTTCACTTACAAGACACTTTGTTTGAAAATGTTCCTATTTTCTTTCTACTACATGAAATTTAAAGATAGATAGGTATTTTATTGATCTCTCAAGA
>JBBMJM010000002.1:892977-903511 GCA_037832705.1 Centriscus cristatus | reverse complement strand
TGTGTGTGTGTGTGTGTGTGTGTGTGTGTGTGTGTGTGTGTGTGTGTGTGTGTGTGTGTGTGTGTGTGTGTGTGCATAGCTATAGACTTCAGAGCGGAACGTAGATAATGGATCGCACCGGATCAGACCCATTCGTTATTCACCATTTCCCTGTCGGCGTGCCGACGAGCGGATGCTGCAGGAGGCGGTTGGTTCAATGCGCTCTCTGTTGTCTTTAAATGGATCTTTGGGCGAGATTCCAACAAATAACAACGTGATTCGGGCGCGCTTTTCCACACGAGGACATGTAAAGTAGCGTCTATTACTTTTCGTACATTTCAATCGAAGGCATTCCAGCAGGCTGACTCGTGCGGAGAATCTCCCCCAGCTCGGGTTGGAATCAATGGCTCATTCACATGCGCATCTCTTCCTCCCTACCTCTCTCTCGCTTCCTCCATTCCATCTCCTCTTCTCCGTCCCCCCGTTCTTCTCCTCTAACGGCCTCCTATTTGTCCTTCTCCATCCCCACAGCCCGGCATCGGACGGTGATCAGGACGCTCCGGGCGATAGTAGGACCCACCGCAGGAGGGCATGTGAAGTTGGAACCCCACGAAACTAAGTACGTATACCAGCCGATTCCATGCGCCACAGCTGGATTTACTATGCCAGGTGTTGTATTTTTAATGGCTTTAAATATGATGATTACTTTTTTTTTCTTTTAACCGGCCTCCATCTCCGTTGAGGAGATGCGAAAGCCCCGGAGGACTGAGGACGAAGGCGAATGGGAACGGAGGATTTCGCACCAAGAACTCGTGTTCGTTGGTGTTTTTTGTTTTTTTTTTGGCTTGGTAATTTTTTAATTTTTATTTTTTTTTAGTGGTGGGGTGGTTATTATAGTCTGGGTTGATCCTCGTTCCTCCTTTGTCGTGGTTTGGTTTCAGTATCTCGGACAGTCTCCGCTCAGCCCAAGTCCGGATGCTTCTGGATTTTCACGCTTGGACTCATCATGTGTGGGAGAAACTCAGCCTACAGAAAATATATTCGGAAACTGCGTGCGTGCGTCGTGCGTGCATGCGTGTGTGTATGTGTGTCGTGTAAAGGGAACGCCGAGTTTAGCCGACTCCTCTCTCCTCCAATTTCAACTGAATTCCAAGGACATTTGACATCATTATCACCAGGGGAAAAAGTGACTTAATTGTTCCACCACAGGGCAGCGGTGAGTCAGTAAACACAGCGGAACAACCTCTCAGAGCTTTATCCTGCTGCGCTTTTCACTCGTGCCTTTGCTCATCCATCTACCAAACGGCATCTGGAAGAAGGAGGAGAAACTCGCATAAGCTGTTTTTTTTTTTTTTTGTCTTACAAATTACAGGTTCATTCCTAAATTGCCCAATGGTTTGACGTGCCTGTGGGACGTTTAACCTACATGCCTATTTTGGTTTATTTTACAACCTGGGGATACTGGAATTACATTTTTAGTCTGCTCTACTTTCTGTTTTCTATTTCAAAAATAATCTTTACATTAATCCCATGTAAATCTACTTTCACTGCACAAGACTTGACTACAGACGTATGCTGACGTCGATCTAAACAAGGTGGAAGTACATGAAGTCCATGTGACACTCTTCATGTGCCCACTATCATGGTCACATGCAGCTACTTTCATTTGCACCAAGCTTCTTTCATTTACGGAGAGAGGGATTGAGATCCATGTTATGTAATAAATACAGCTGGGGGACGGTGTCTCCTCACCGCTAAACTCGCCCACCTGCTGCTGTCATTGTTTATTCATGGAGATAAGCATCTCTGAGGTGATTTATTGCAATCTAACCAGCATATACTGGATAATGAATGGAAATTCCCACTATAGTAACTGTCTGGGAAAATAGATTTGTTTGTATTACGAGATATCACCTTGACCATCCTATATATGTCTGGCAATATACTAGATACTCCCCTTTAAGTCTCCAGAGTAATTTTATTATTCACTTACATTCATTTCAAAGCTGTTTTCTACTCTACTGAAACAAATGTCCTTTGACTCTGTTCCACTAGTATTTCCCCTCTACCTCATCGTACATTTTTACCTTTTGAGGCTATGTCTGTGTTTATGTCTTATGTTATTATCACAGGGTTTTATCATTAACTCCCAGTCATTCTCTCTCACCACCCCACCCCCCTCGCCCTCGCTCTCTCTCTCTGCTGTAGTGCGGTGAAGTGGCTCTGTCTCTGGAGCTGAGACTTCATCCCCTTGGTGTCAGCGAGGATGCTGTGGGTTACCTTGCTGAGCACCATAGCCTTAGGATGGACCACCCCGATCCCGCTACTGGAGGACTCGGAAGAAATCGACGAGCCCTGTTTCGAACCCTGCTACTGCGAGGTTAAAGAGGGCATCTTCCACGTGCACTGTGACAGTAAGGGATTTACAAATGTCAGCCAGATCTCCCAGATATGGAGCCGGCCCTTCAAACTTAATCTGCAGAGAAACTCCATGCGGAAGCTCTACTTTAACAGCTTCCTCCATCTCAACAATGCCATATCTATTAATCTGGGCAACAATGCCTTGCAAGATATCCACGCTGGAGCATTCAACGGCTTAGGAATACTCAAACGTCTTTTCTTACATGAGAACAAACTAGAAGTTTTCCGAAATGACACATTTCTTGGGTTGGAAAGTTTAGAGTATCTCCAGGCAGACTACAATGTGATCAAAAGGATCGAAAGTGGCGCATTCCGGCATCTTCACAAGTTGCGAGTACTCATACTAAATGACAATCTCATTCCTTTGCTCCCAAATTATCTTTTCCGATCCGTGTCTCTCACACATCTGGACCTGAGAGGAAACAGACTGAAGACTTTGCCATATAAAGGCATGCTGGAGTACATTGGGCGGAGCTTGATGGAAATTCAGCTGGAAGAGAACCCTTGGAACTGTGTGTGTGACATTGTCCAGTTGAAAACATGGTTGGAGCGGATACCGTACACAGCTCTGGTGGGCGAGATCACATGTGAGTACCCGTTCCACTTGCACGGGAAAGACTTACGGGAAATCAAACACAGTGAGCTCTGTCCTTTGCTGTCTGATGCAGAGATTGAGGCTAAACTGGGAATTCCTCGCAACCACAATGTCAATGAAAACACATGGCCCACGAAACCATCATCCATGCTCTCTTCCTTTCACAACACAGCCTCTTCAGTGGAATACAAGGAAAGGGTTGTCAAGCCTACAAAACGGCCACGGCCAACCAAAAATCCCCCAACCCCTCGTAGCATATACCCAGGCATCAACCAGCCCCCTGTTGCCGGCTACCAAACTCGGCCTCCCATCCCAATAATTTGTCCCACTGGGTGCATTTGCAACCTTCACATCAATGACCTGGGCCTGACAGTGAACTGTAAAGAGAAAGGCTTTCACAACATCTCCGATCTTCTGCCGCGACCCCTCAATGCCAAGAAATTGTATCTCAGTGGAAACTTAATACAGAAAATATATCGCTCTGATTTCTGGAACTTCTCAAGTTTGGATTTACTGCATTTAGGCAACAATCGGATATCGTATGTCCAGGAGGGCGCCTTTATCAACCTGCCAAACTTAAAAAGCTTATATCTCAATGGGAACGATATTGAAAGACTAACTCCTGGGATGTTCAGGGGGCTTCAGATGTTGACTTATCTATACTTTGAGTATAATGTCATACGTGAAATTCAGTCTAATTCCTTCTCCCTGATGCCAAATCTGAAGCTGGTTTTCCTCAACGACAACCTCTTACGCTCCCTCCCCTCCGATGCCTTCTCTGGCACCAACCTTGCACGCCTCAACCTCCGTAACAATTACTTCCTGTCCCTGCCAGTGCACGGAGTCCTGGAACATCTGACCTCCATGGTCCAGATCGATCTCCATCAGAACCCCTGGGAGTGCTCCTGTGATATCATCCCCCTCAAACAGTGGCTGGAAAAGCTCTCGTCTGTCATTGTGGTTGGAGATGTCATCTGTAAGACCCCTGAGTTTGCTTTTGGAAAGGATCTGCGGTCACTGGAGGTTGAAGTCCTTTGTCCTGGACTCAAGTATTCCTCAGGCCCCTCACCAGCCCTGCCTGGAGGGGATGACCTCACCACAGGGAGCTCTGATGTGGGGGAGGCAGGTGGCAGAGGAGCTGTCCCACTGTCGGTCCTCATCCTCAGCCTGCTAATTCTCTTCATTTCTGCTGTGTTTGTGGCCGCTGGCCTGTTTGCCTTCGTTCTCCGTCGCAGGAAGAAACTGCCCTTCAGGAAGCGTTCAGAGGTGGATTTGACAGGAATTCAGATGCAGTGCAGGATGTTTGAGGACGTGCAGAGTACTACTGGCACCACCGGCACACAGGAGAAACCAACATCTAGTATGCACACGCACACACACAGCCACACACACACCACTCACACACATGCCCACGGTCACGTTTATGATTACATCCCCCATCCGGTGACTCAGATGTGTAATAACCCTATCTATAAGCCTCGAGAGGGGGAGATAGCAGAGGAAGAGCGAGGTCAGTTTTCAGCAAAGAAAGACAATGGCAACAGTAGCAACACTAACTACAGAACCTTGTTGGAGAAAGAGAGGGAGTGGACCCTGGCAGTCTCCAACTCTCAACTCAACACCATCGTCACAGTCAACCACGCTGCGGCTGACATGGCGGGACTTCACGAGAACGGCGGGCTTTGCCCCACAGTGATTGACAGTCAGAGGCCCACGCCGACGGTCGGCTTTGTCGACTGTCTGTACGGGACCGTACCTAAACTAAAGGACATGCACGTGGCGCATGCACACCCACCAGGCATGCAGTACCCAGATTTGCAACAGGATGCAAGGCTGAAGGAGACGTTGCTTTTCACAGCGGGAAAAGGCTGCTACCCCGACACAGCTCAAAGTGATTACCTGGAGTTAAGGGCCAAACTCCAGAACAAGCCAGATTACCTCGAAGTATTGGAAAAATCGTATCGATTTTAACACAGAAAAGAAAAGAAAAATCTACACATTCACTTTGTCACCGACAACCCACGCAACAACATTATGAAGTCAATTGAAAAAGCAGCATGAAATAAAGTGATTAGATTGCTGTTGTGCGGTTCCTGCCCCAGCCCCATGCCCCAATCACTTTGGAGAGGCCATTCTCAGATATGTCAATCAAGTGCCTTTTTTCAGAGTAGCCAGCAATGTCAACAGCCGTTATTTTTATAATATATAAATATCTCTATATGCCCAAGAGAGAGAGCAAGAGTGACCAGAAGGGGCGAATGGGGAATAAAACATACAGAACATCCCAAAATACATCTGTCAATAAAGTTCCATTTTATGGAGTTTCTGTGACATGTGAGAGAGACGGGAGCTTGGACGTCTCCCTGACTCGGATATGTTCTTTCTGTCTGTTCACCCCCTGACTAGGATGTACAAACCCCCGGAGGCCGTGCACAGGAAGTTTGTAGGACACTGATGAACAAGGGAGCGAACAAAAGTAAAAGGAACTGCAGCATCCTGCATGCACTCGCTCCAGTGCAGGATGCAAGGGGATTTTCTCAGAACTAATACATCACATTATGAACAGAGATACTGAAACCCATTTACAGTTCAGTGTTCTATTTAATTTTTCTATCTTATTAATATGGTTGTTACTCTTAATTAGGACTGTCTATATCAGGGTGCTTCTCCTAAATGGATGCGCCGACGCACGGATGGTAAAACATTTGTGAATATTATTATGAAGACAATGCTCAAGGTTTTCTGGATATTTCCATTCACTTTGTTACCCGTCACCCATCCCTAGTTCATTGCTTCTGGATTCCCCATCATCACCCACTAACAGCTTTGTAGGAGGCACTTTTAATGTTTTCTCTCTCACAAAGATTTAAAGAAAAATGTGCATATATTTATTCTGTACTTTCAGTGAAGAATTTAATTGTAAAGGTAATGTTAAATCAATGTATAGTGAATATGCGTCTGGTATAGCCTTCTTAATAAAAACAAACTCTTCAATCAATTGCTGAAAGGGTTGATGCCACGGGGAGTGTGGAGTGTGGAGTGTGCGCGACAGGCTGTGTTATCTGATGTCTTGTTGGAGTAGCATGTTAAAGCTGTGGCCAACCGTCATAAGACAATGTTGCTGAAGGAAAAGGAAAACCTGTTAAACTGAAAACTTTAGACATAGTGTTGAGCAAAAGGAAAAATAAGAAAATAAATCTGTTCAGCTCCTTATTATTTGTAGATCAGTACCAAATAAATCTGGACTCAGAAGGACGGTTAATAAACAAACATAGTGTATATGGCAAATAATCAAATTATTTGTGCACTGTTCACCTGCTGAATATGATTAACTTGTTTTTAAAATTTATATTTGCCACAACATTATTTGGCCTAGTTAGAAGTAATCTGGTGGTGCAAGATGCACAGACGCAGTGTCAAGGAATGCAGCTAGTCCTGAAGTGGATTCAGTTAGAGAATATACCAAATCAGTGAGTCGAGCTACAGTTTCCATCATGTAAACTGGTGTTGATCATGATCAAAAGGAAATGAAATTTGGGTCTTGACATATCCAATTTCTCCCAATGCCCTCAAGGTAGCATTGTGGATTAAGTCCACTGGAGGGCGACAAAAAATGTTCACAGTCATCGGGTAGATTCAGATGCAGTCACTGAATAATACATATAATGGGTTTTTTTTTTATTTATTTATTTGATTGTTTTTTCTATTCAAATAGATCATTGATCAATGATTTCCTTTGGTTTACAAATGACTTCACTTCTAACTGCATATACGTAATTAAATTGGGGAACCAAATGGTACACATTTACAATATAATAACACATACACATTGTTTACTTTTGTTTACCCTCTTAGGGTGAAATTGAAGAAATTAATGGGATCTTGTGTATAAACCTGTATTTTTTTCAAAACGAGCAGTGAGCATCTTCTCTTATGTTTGACAATGGGCATGATATTGAGTTGTCTTTGTTTTTGTCATAATGATAGGTATATTAGGAGTGTGGATCCTAGGTTGAATCAGGTGTTGTTTTTCTCACGTGTGTCAAATTTTCATTCAAGTGGAAGAAATGTAGCAAATCTTACTTCTCTAATAAGCGGGATGGCCCCAACCAGTCTATCACTATGCTTATTATTACATGTTTTTGGACAATTTTGTCTACATGAGTCACCTATCCAATATTTGCAAGCACAGTAGCTGCAGCTGACAGCAAGGCTTTTACACACACGCACACACACGCATACACACACACACACACGCTGGTCCGATCAGCATTTTCAGTGTGCACTTACTTTGATTAAAAACATAATGCATCTGTTAACCTCAACCGTCGCAGCCACCCTCTATGAATGAATAAATAAATACAGGTTTGGGATCATTGATAATGATGGCGGTTGCCACAATCCCTTATCTGGGCAACCTTTTATCCTTCACCTCATCACCCAACGCTCACCCACCATTATACCCCACAAATGACTTCTGGGCTTTGTCCCATTATACCATGCTGAGTGGTTTTATCCCAATAAATCCTCTTGTTATCCTGCACTAATATCTCCAAGTGATTTCATACTTACTGGTCGCGTATCAGGCACCCAATGGGATTAACGGTTGGCTAAATGTCTCCCTTTCTGTGAAGTGTAAACATGTTCCCGCTTGTTTAAATCATGCATCTGCTGCATCAGCGATATTTGAATTTTGCCGGGGAGTTAACCTTTCCTTCAACTTCTCTCTTGAGGCTTGCACAATGGCAAGACATCAGCGCCGTAAACGCAGTGTGTACCTGTCTGTCATGGCCTTCTTTTTTTCATATTTGAAACAGTGCGATCGGTCTGTCCTATGCACACAGTCGACACCGAGGAACCAAGCAAAGACAGCCTCTGTCTCTACTTCTGTCTATCAGCTAAAGAGAAGCTATTTTATGATGTTCATCCAGATTTAGCTGATAGTACAGCTTTGTGGGTCAGGTCAGTGTCATAGGACCTGGTTTTGACCATTAATTTACTTCATGCGTTGGAGCTGAGGACATTTGCATTTGTAGTATCAGCTATTGACATTTTGACACTTACTACGACCCCCCCCCAAAAAAAAAACAACAACAACAAAAAAAACAAACAAAAAAACAAAAACGTATTACTACTTATTTTGCTTTGTCATGTCTCTGTCAGTCCTTAATTCCCTATATAAATAACCCTGATTTAATGAACATGAATTCTGGGCTGGGTTGGGGTAATGTGACAATTTGTTTATTTTAACAGATATATTGTGACAGTTATAACCCAGCAAAATTTAGATGTTTGGGTGAAGTGGAGTTGTTGGCTTTTATCACTTTGTTGTTAGGGGTTTGTGTTATGCTGAACGTTAAGCTGAATTGTATGAATGATGGAGAGCTTCTGACTTTTACCTTGACAGAACTTAATGCAGAGGAAAGTGCAACAATTAATGCATGAATGATGACATGCAGCCTTCAAACACGAGCTGTTTCCAATTAGCCTCTTTAAGAGATATAGGAAACCTATTAGAAAAACCCTCATCAGTAATTTTATATGAATGATTTGTGTGTGTCCTATCACGTCAGGTTCATGTCTCTGATGCACAGTTTTTGGTTCAATCTGCAGGGACTTGTTTTCATGTGTAATATCTAGCCTCTAGCCTCTACATGTATTCAGGCAGGGATGAATGGATGGATGGATAGATGGATAGAAAGAAGGTTGTGACTGCAACGTAATGTATGTTTTGTGTGTGTGTGTGTGTGTGTGTGTGTGTGTGTGTGTGTGTGTGTGTGTAATATCTGTGTTTGCGTTTGATGTGTGGTAAGCTCTCACTATTTGGGAAAGAGCTAATTAGCTCCAGTTTACTCAGTCCATCCCCTACAGATGCTGGAGTCACAATATTACTTCAGGTGTTGCATACTAACATGCACAATTCATTTTTTGATGCATGTGTCTGCCTTTGTGCATTCAGGGAACTGTAGCGGCACCTCGTACCTGTGTATGTTTCGAGGAGTTTCATTATGTTTCATGTGATTTGTGTGAGAGATTTATGATGCATCTATACAGTAGCTGTATGTAAAGTTAAAAAAAAAAAAGTAAGCTGAAAAAGCTAACTCAGTGGTGCAATGCAGGAACCTCAGGAACTTGACTGACCCAGAATGGTGAAAAGGAGAGAGTAAGACAGCTGTGAGAAGAGGGGAACAGAAATGGGGCGCAAAGAGTGACAATGCAGTTTATTTTGCAAAACTCCAGATTCTTACTGTTTACCTAGCGGATTTAGGGTCTCTTGAGGCTGTGGCCACCTCCTGCTGAAAATACTGCAAGACAGGGAACCCAGCTGCACTCTGTTCTCTCAGTGTTACACCAGCCTTTGCTTCTGCTCGTGAGAAAGATGAGTAATCTGAGTTGTTATCACAAGGACATGAAGGGCATCATTTCTTGAAAAAAAAAAAATAATAATGGAGCATAGGCTCTGCCTTTATCCTGCAGTATGAGACCTATTTAAAGGTTTCAAATGGTCTGTAGGGATTAAAATAAGTTGGACAACTTATTTTATCCTGCCATTTTTTCTATTCTTCCTTCCTTCCCTTCACATATGCAGCTGAATGTATGAACACTGTGTTATAGAGCCACATATACACAACCCCGAGACATTGATAGAGTCTTAGATAGACAATATGTCTGCAGTCTTCTGTTCATAGTCTGCTGCCCATTTTGATGGTATTTGTTGTGTTACAGGAAACTACATAATCACTAACTGCACAACAGCGTTTTGCTTATTCATATTTGCACTCCTGATTTTTTATTATTTATTTCTTATTTAAACTTTTCATAGCGGTACACTTTGAACTTCTCAAATGAAACTGCATCTAAATAAGTGATTGCAGTTTAGTGCAAAGCAATAGCAGAGTGACTTTTTGGGCCTGTAAGGAGTGTTTTGACATTTTGCTGCTCTCAGATGACCGGGAATGGTTTAGTTGGCCGATGCAACCTGCTGATTCCTGGCAGAGCTGATGTGCCTGGACATAAGTGTATAATGGCTCATGAATAAAACAGTCATGAGGGCTTTAATTCCTGTAAGTAAAAAAGGTTTAAGGTACCCACATTGAGACATTGTCCACAAAGATGGATAAAAAAACAAAGGTGGGGTCTGACCGAGGAAGAGGGTCAGGAAAGGGGAAGCAGGTTCCAAGGTAAACGTGAATCTCTCCCTGCTTTGTGTTGATGTTGATGTCAGCGTGGGAGTTCGTGCATGGAACAGGTCACACTAATGCTTCAACAGCGCCGTCTAAACCAAAGTATATTTGCACACAAAATAAATAATTCATGCTTTTAGTGGGGTTAACATGATGCATATCTGGATTTATAAAGTCAAGTGAGTTGTTATGTCATATTGTTCAAGGGCAGCAACTTTACACATTATTATGCATGAATAAAATATATGGATATCGGCTTGTAAATACACACACACCTTCTCCAAACACATGGTTTAATTCAGACCTGTTCCTGGAATTTAATTTGCATTGTGCATATCACCTCTATTGTTTTTAT
>JBBMJM010000002.1:881303-891303 GCA_037832705.1 Centriscus cristatus | reverse complement strand
CAGTCACGGCCACATTTTCAACCATAGCTCACCCGGGAGCAAGGCGGAGCAGATGCCGTGGTCACAGCCAGCAAGTAGAGCTGCCTCCTGCCTTTGCCACAGGAAAGCAGCAATTAGCAGCAATGACATGATGTAAGGTGACACATCAACCCTTCTTTGCTGAGCGTAAACATAGTTTGGCAGTGTATTATGTTTTTTTCAAAGACTGGTCCATCACATTAAAACACCTGCATTGGCGATTCCATGCTATTCTATCTTTTTTTTTTAATGACACTCTACGGTATGGTGTGATGAGTTTTGCTGGGTCAAATTATAATTATGATATATTGGACGTTTTGCTAATTTAGAAAATAATTATTCACTCCCACCTCACATGGAATTCAACTACCAACAAAGAAACCAAGTGGAAAAAAATAATTCTAAACTGTAACCCAGGTTCCTTCCGACTTTGATGTTGGAAATTTAGTCAAACAAGTTGCATTATTTTATTTCATTCATTTTTTAATTAAATAATTGACATGTTTTAAGTGCCTTGCGCTCTACTTGGATTTAAGTTGTTTGACGAAGTAAGGTTATCTGTTTGTCTGTTATGTGGACCTGCACTGAGTGGGCGACTCATCCTAGGTGTACCCTGACATTCACCCTTTGCCAGCAGCACAACCGTGACCCTTAACCAGAGCGAGTGGGACATGATCAATGAACAAATGAATGTTTCAGCTCAATTTGCAGGGGTGGATATTCATCTGTTGTATGGGGGACCACTGGTTAGCTCAGGTCTGTCTGGGCGCTGAGAGGTACCAGACTGTGAAGGATCACACTGCAGAGATAACGTTAGCTACCGAAGCAGGGTCACAGGTTGATCTCCACCTGGTGCCTTTACTCTCCCTGACATTCTCATGTCTGTCCACCTGTCGCTCATTTCTTTAATGATGCTCCGGCTCTTTCAGTCAGATCAGTTGAGGCTTTAACCTTGATCTTGACGACAAACTGGGGTGATCTCCTGAATCTTTCCCTGACATCCCCTCTGGTCTTCACCCTTGATTTCCCTCTCCCTCCTCTTGCCCGACATTCCCTTTTTCTTTTAGCTAACCCTTTCATCAAATGCTGGTTCTCATATCTCATCTGCATTCTCTTAATCAGCCGCCGTCAACTCACCCTTGTGATCCCATTTCATGTCATCCAGCTCCTCAAACTCACTCACTCTCTGCATTGCGCTGCGCCCTACTCATCTGCCTTCGCTATCTGACCGCTGTGCCAGTGTGAATATGTAGCTCACCTGATCAGATCTTACCCTATAGCGAACAAGGCTCAGATACTCTAAATATGCATGCAGCCTCTGTGCCTTGTCTCCTTCAATCACAGTTAACAGCCATGCGGAGTTCTGCAGTTCCTCCCCATTAGTCAGTGGGCTGAGTGATAGCTGCCGCTAGCAAATCAGACACTAGAAAATGAGGCAAAGACGGAGCTTCCATTGCTCCAGGTTGTCCTCCAGCCTGTGCAGCAGGTGATCTGCTGCCAACTGTGAACGTGGCTCGAAAAGGACTTGACAGTTTAATGACTTTAAATTGGTGTAGCCTGGTATTGTTGAAAGATTTAACAGCTCGTCTTTACAGTGTCATTTGCAAATTAGTTTCACCTACAAGTAATTATTTTCCCTCCATCGTTTTCCCTTTCTCCTCTTCCTCCAGTCCCCATTGTTGCAGTAAACAGACATTCACACGCTCAACAAAAGCTGAAGAAAGCAACAGGTTGAGACTGGAGGAAAATGTTTGAGTAGTTGCTGCACTTGGTGGCTTTGACAGGCACCTTGTGCCTGCAAGTCTGACATACTGTAACTGTCTTTGACAATTTGGTCTTTTTTTCCACATGACCTGTACCTTTTCCTTTCAGTGTACTTTCTGTGTTTATGTTTTTTTTCTCTCTCTCAAGCAGGAAAGTGACAACACTATCAAAGGCTCTGCTATCGATTGCTCTTGTCTGTCCACCACCTACAACTATCAAAGGCTGTCACCTGTCACTCATGGCACTTCTGATATGGCCTTTTCCATCATCTGTTGCATCATGGCATTGTAGACTGAAATGTCACGAGGGTTTTGTAGACAGTGGGCATCAAACAATAAATAGTTAATTTAAAAAAAAGGACCTAAATGTAAAAAAAAAAAGAAAATCAGGCAAAACAATGTTGGATTTTAAAACCGCACATGATTGGACAGATCTGCAGATTGCATGTTGAATTTTATTTTTATTATTATTATTATTTTTACTCTGCAGGGAGTGGAGCACGTGCGGGCATATATTCCAGATGCTGTGTGGTATGACTACGAAACAGTAAGTCTTTCACATCCAATGGTCGCTGACATTTCACGTTTCCTTGTTTCAATTTTGAACATATTTATTTCTAAAATGGTCAATAACCCTAATTATTGAATTATTGAACCATCCGTGGGCCTTGTCATCACTGTACAGGTGTAAACCACATTAAAGGGCTAAATGTTGTGTTTAGACAATGATTGCAGAAGGGCTTATCAGTGCACAAAAGGCTTTAAAACATACACACATAACAATGTATCATGCAATTGCTTCACTTCTATGTTTGAGACCGAGAGACAAGGAAGATAACACATAGCAGAGTGAGGACTAGGATAGAGGGAGAGAGGAGAAAGACTATATCCTTGACAAAGAGATAAAAGAGGTGCTGAGTTCCTTCGGGACCTTATTTGCGTGTCAGACTGGTGATGTAAAGCGGACACTGATCAGATGAACGATTAGATTGGCTGTCTGACCCCTTGTCCTGCTCGGTCCCTGGTGATTTGTTCTAGAAAGAATGGATGGGGAGAGCGGAGGGGAGCAGTGATGTAGAAGTTTTAGAGATAAAACTTAATGAGGAAAACAGGCAACAGGGGATGTTGGAGAGGAAATCTAGAGCAAAAGTGAGAGCCGAGTGTCGCAGCAAGAGGAGAAGTCAGAACATGAGAGACAATGAGAAGGGTGAAAGGGGGGCAGAGGATATGTGTAAAAAAAGAGTTTTGGCCATGAGGAGAAGAGATGACAAGAAGACAGAACTCCTTAAGGCACACAATGAGGGGATGATAACATCTGAAATTGCTTATAGACGCTCCACTCACTCGAGCCCACATGTGCCCATGCAGCACATAAACACACACACGATCAAACAGAAAAGAATTTGAGCACCACAGGAGATAATAGCTGGACATAGCAGAGGAATGCAAAATGAGAGAAGATGGAGACTTTTAGGATGTTTTAGGCTGGTGTGAGAATTCAGTCCTCATGAGAGATGGAATTAACTCCTCAGTCCTCCACAATTAATGACAACACCAGGAGAGTAAGGAAGTAAAGTTTTTCATCCCTGACAGCGCTACTTATACCATTTGAACTTAAGTTATTGACACAATATTCAGTGTTTAAAGCACAATTGTGTATGTTTTGGGGGCAAAAGAAACAACTGACTAATAAGAAATGCAGGAAGAGCATTATTCTCTATTTTTAAGGTTGATTGTGGCTGTCGTGGTCATTGCATTGTCGCTCTCTGTTTTTGGATACTCAACACTCCAGTCCAAACGGTCCATACTGTACCAGACCTTAAAAGAGGTGCCATTGAGGATTGACATTCACAGAGAAACTCAGGGGGATGGGGGATTTGTGTTCAAATATTCTCTTGTCCCAACAATCAGATGGAAAAACTGTCAGACCGAAGACAACATGTAGATATGCACCTACCAGCCGACAAACTTGGTTTACACATAAGAGGTGGCGCCATCCTCCCCACACAACGACCGGCTGTCACCACCACATACAGGTGACGATGAAATCAAATACTGTTGAAAGATGCAAATGTTATGGACATGTTATTAGCTCAATGGATACATATGGCCTTGTGTGTGTGTGTGTGTGTGTGTGTGTGTGTGTGTTTACCTCTAGTCGGCGTAATGCAATGGGTTTGATTATTGCTCTTGATGACAACAACCAGGCAGCTGGAGAGCTATTTTGGGATGATGGAGATTCCCGAGGTATTGATGTGTGGCTCATATACCATCTATTTGTAACTTGTATCTTCTTGAGAACACTCAAATTCATCCAAATATCAAGAACATTGATGACAGAAATATATTGGAAAATGTTTTTTTCGTCACATCCATAAAGGACAATATATTTAACATATGCTGAAACTAATCACTGGTGGCCATCTAAATCCTGGGGAGCAAATAAAATGACCACTATCATTCAACAGTCTTTTTTTTTTTTTTTTGCAGATACTGTGAAAACAGGCAACTACATCCACTACAAGTTCAACGTTGTCTATGTAAGTTTCCCTTGTACATGTCTACATCAAATCCAGCCCACAAATTCTGTGTGATCTGATCTGAAATCATATTCAAAATTCAAAACCCACTGAGACTTTAGACTTTCCACTCCAAGAAACCAAGCACGCTCGATCAATGGTTTGCTGCAGATGAATTGTTGCATCAAATACTTCACGTTCCCCGTTCACAAGGCACTGTAAACGGGGAACATGCATGTTCTTTTTTTCACCTGTTGTCTGTTGTTACATACATATATACTGACCGTATAGAATAGTATGTGATAAATTGAGCTGGAATAATGAGGATTGTGCATACATACTATGGATGATATAATGTGACTGAGCTTCAAATTATGCCTCCTCTGCCTCATAGGGAGTACTGACAATGCAGGTGACCCATGCTGGCTACAAGGATCCAAACAACGTTAAGTTTGAGAACATCATGATCCTCGGGGTGCCTCATCCTCCCATGTCGGTCTCTGTGACACGTGGAGATTCGACCAGCGTGGTGCCAGACTCCAGCATAGAATATGACGCAGTTAAGAAGGTAACATGCATACACAATAAATGCATGAGTGGGCTTCGCCCAACAACAACAAACTGCATTACTGAACAGATACAAGATACGATCTACCCATGTTTTCCCATTTTCAGTTGGTCAGAAACATGTACTGTACTGTGGAAGGACAGATGGACGATTCCTTTGGTGGCCGGCATTCTAGCTGTCTGCCATTTGTTTCAATGAAGCCAAAATGAAACCCTGACTGTACATTTCAAGGTTAGCCTCAAAGTGAAAGAAATGAAAACAATTTACAGGGGTTGAGGATCATTAAAAGCTATGTGTGACAGCGAGAGAGAGGATATAAGAAACACGAAAGGATGACAAAGACCTATGATCCTTCGGTGCCAGGGTTATGAGAAAAAAAGTGTTATGAGTGTCAAGACGTTTGGTTAACTGACACCATACCTGTTTCCATTATGTGCTTACGCGTGTGTGTGTGTGTGTGTGTGTGTGTGTGTGTGTGTGTGTGTGTGTGTGTGTGTGTGGTACTGTCTATGCTCAAGGTTTCTCTGGCTGCACACAAAGGCTGACACTTATCAAATGACAGCCAGTGATAATCATTTCCTTGGGTGTGGGGGGGTTAAGGGTTAGTGTGATGTTAAAGCTAAACTGTAGCTTGTCGCAGCAATACGTCTTCATGTGCCTACTCAGACTAGTCCTTGACTCTAGCACACACCCACAAACATCATTAGTCCTCTAGTCAAATAGAACAGTGCCATGTATCACACATTAAACATATTTTTTAGATATTTTATATTTTTTTAAAATATTACTTCTCCCTCGTATACTGTAGCAGCTTATTGTTGTCATCCTGTCAGCCTTTCCATAATTTCCTAGTTATTTCTTTGCAAGTTTTTTCAATTTGACATTTCATGCGCTTGTGTGCACTATACATTTTATACAAAAGAATCACTGAAGCATGAAAAGGACACACCGGAGGACGTGACAGAGATCCCTGAAGTCGATTTAACAGCCGAGGAAGCTTTAGGTGGCAACTAGTCTAGAGTGAAAGGGGCTTCCCGAGATTTGCTGTGAGGATTGACTAATAATTCCCAGCAGAAGATGTACAAACGTCTAGGGAAATTAACAGCTGCATCTTAATTGATAGCACACGCAACGTCGAGCACAAATTCTGTCTCATGGAAGCGTGTCTAGAAGTAGAACACTCACATGGAAAAAAAAAAAATTGAGGATTTTTTTTTTTTTTTGACTCAGGCATACTTGGATGTGATAATCACGCCACCCTCTAACCTCCTCCACGGTTCCACACACAGGTTCTGTTCCTGCGGGGCCTGGCTTTGACCCTGGGGGAGACGTACCTGGTGAAGTGGGAGCTGGTGCGAGAAGAGTACCAGCGTTTTGACTGCCACCCCGAGGACCATGCAGATGAGGCTAAATGCAAGGCCAGAGGCTGCATCTGGGAGGTGTGTGTGTGTGTGTGTGTGTGTGTGTGTGTGTGCGTTCAGATGTCTAAATACACATGGATTTCTTGGCCATAGGAGGTGAAGAGTTTTCATGTGGTCTTGTCTCACTTCTCAGCCAAGCACCATAGAGCGGGTCCCTTGGTGCTTCTATCCCAAAGACTATGGATACACCATTACAGCGACTGAGGAAAGCGACTCTGGAATGACCCTGGATATCACTTGGAACAAAAGATACCGGAGCAGTGGCCGCCCTGAGTCACCAGACATCGACATTCTCCGTGTTGAGATCCGATACCACAGCAGCGACATGCTGCAGTTTAAGGTATGTCAGCTCTTCTGAACACCCGTGGCCTGTGCTTGCCACAGACGATGATGACCACACATTTTCTAACACACAAATGCCCCCTGACCAGATCTGGGACCCAGCCACAGAGCGTTATGAGGTTCCAGTGCCGCTCTCGGTCCCACGTGCTCCTGAGACGGACGAGATAAAGAGGCTTTACAAGGTTGTTGTGGTGAACAATCCATTTGGCATTCAGGTCATAAGAAAAAGCACAGGAACCAAGATGTGAGTGTTTACGGTAACATGAGAAAATAAATCTTTGTCTTTGTTCGTTTCACACTTGATTTTTTTATTTGAGACACAGCAGTATTACCCAGGACACAGTGAGGGGGTGCTAATACTACTGCTGATAATAATAATAGCAACAGTAATAATCATTATTACTACTATTAGTGATATTATTATTTAGAGTTGAGCAAAGAATGGATAAACAATAAATACAAATACAAGTAAAACTATGTGCTATTTGTTCATTTCAGATGATTATTTTCATTGTATTTGACGATAATTAGAATCCATTGTTTATCCTTCTTTGGGGTTGATTGACTCTATTTTGGCAAATAAATTATTCTCTTATTCAGCGGTCATGACGTGTCACAAAGTGGCAGACAGTCTATTCAAAGCTCATCTTTAAGCAAGTGTGACATTATTTTCCAGTTAAATTGTGTATTTTTAGATGTGACAGTTGAAATTCTGCTAATTAAAAGTGTATGGGGGTATGCAGGCAGCTCCTGTGGGTCATAAATACAGAAATTCTCTCAACTATTGAATATCTAACTCCTTTTGCGATAATCCGCCCTCACTGATTTAATCCTCTGTCACTTTTCTCAGCTGGGACTCTGCAGTGCCAGGTCTTACTTTCTCAGACATGTTCATCCAAGTGTCGACGATACTGTCCTCAGAGTTTGTCTACGGCTTCGGAGAGACCGAGCATCCGACCTTCAAGCACGACCTCAACTACCACACATGGGGCATGTTCTCCAAGGACCAACCACCTGGTGTGCGTATCACACACATACTATTTTTGTTCCTGTATTAGAGTCGTAAAGGTGATTTAATCTATCAAAATTGAATTAGCTTTGCATATGATACCATCTATAAAAAAGACATTAATCCGTATATAGATTTCACGCTGCAAAGGTCACTGGTAAACACCCGTCCTTCCCAGCACAGAAATGTCCCTACATTTATGTCACTTTGATGGAGTCCTGTTGATACAAGCAGACATTATATGAATATTTCCTCTCCAGTGTCAAGGCCAGACAGGAAGCAGTTTCCACCTGCATCAGCATTATCAGACCTAATTGCTGCGCTTTCAAGACACAGGGTTCATGCAAATGTTATGTGGCCCCTTTGAGAGCAGACGGATTGGAGAGAGAAGAAAAAACAGACAAGAAAATAAATGGAAATGAGAAAGAAATGACAGCAAAAAATGCCTCAACTTTTAGTCAAGCATTTTTATCTTGCCACACTACTGGCACTTTTTGGAGATGGCACATACAACACGGCACTTCCTGCCAAATGTCTACTAATATCAAGGGCAACACCTGAAAACCTACATTGTCTTCTTTATAATGGAATGTGGCGATATTGAAGATAGACGAGTTGTTTGTGATGTGGCCACAAGGATTTAAAAGAAAATGGCACAATATCAATGAAAATAGTTTTGAGGTGGAAATAAATGTTGATTACTAAGTTAGATGTCGAAAATACAATGAAAATAATAATAAAAAAAGTTTTATTTTGAAAGAGAAGATATGTGTGGGAGTCTAGAGAAGTGGATGCAGTCAATGTCAGCTCACCCAGAGTGTATTTTTGTAGAGTTGTTTGAGAGTTGTACTAAAAAGAAAAGGAGCAAGACCAGAGGAAGACATCCACATCAAACTGTCACTTTATGTTAGTAGTAGTAGCACAAATGAACTTTACCCTCCATGAGTTAAGACAAACATGTAGTATGGCAACACGTGCGCTGCAGAGGCAGTGTCAGTCCTCAGAGACGAGCCCATGAGTTTTCCTGGTGGCTGGCAACATCTAAAACGTCCCATTCTCTGTCACCACCTTCCTCTCTTGAGAATGCTTGACACAATGGTCTCTGGATTCCTCTCAGTTGTTAGTAGAGAAGGGACAAAAGGTCTGGGACTAAAGTGGGCCATAGAAACCACCTTTGAACAAGTAGACTGAGCTGAGCTAAGATCCGAATTTGAGAAACACTGTGGGGATCAATTACCAACATACAGCCCTTAACTGGTGTTTTTTTTCCCAGAATTTCTTCGATAAATTGTTTATTGTTGTCACCACTGGGATCAAATACAAGTGAAAAGCAAATCAAACCAACATCATACAACAACAACAGCAACCCAATTGTTTAGGCTGAGGTTCTCATCGCAACTCTCCTTTCTGCAACAGTACAAGCTAAACTGCTACGGCGTACATCCATTCTATATGGGCCTCGAGACCACTGCTGATGCTCATGGAGTGCTGCTGCTCAACAGCAACGCAATGGGTGAGAACAGCAACAAATATGCACACACTGTAAACGTGACAGGCCTCCCTTGTATAACACAGAACTACAGTGAAGTATGTTCTGGGTTTTGTGAGCAAGGCTATAAGACCATCAGGCAGACAACTTTTGAAACCACCGACAGGCCAAATTGTAGCATGAACGTATTGTGCTGCTGTTGTCTAACTTCTTATTTAATTTGCTTCCAGATGTGACCTTCCAGCCAACTCCAGCGTTAACTTACCGAACTGTGGGAGGCATCCTGGATTTCTACATGTTCCTGGGACCGACACCGGAGATGGTGGTGCAGGAATACACTGCTGTGGGTCTCACTTTCTCAAATATGAATTTTGCCTGTGTGCGTTTGTGTGTGTTTTGCGTCTGGCCGTGGGCCGCTGCTGATGGACTGCAGCAGCTGGGAGCTGTTCGCTTCATTGCTTTCTCTCATTTAGGCAATCTGTACACACACACACTTATTCTCACAAAACAACTTTTTCTATGCTGAACTGTTTTGACTCCATTGTTTGTTTTTCTGCAGTTGATTGGGCGACCCGTTTTACCTGCCTACTGGTCCCTGGGGTTCCAGCTCTGCCGCTACGGTTATGCCAATGACAGCGAGATAGCAGAATTATACAGAGACATGAGGACAGCCGGTATACCCTATGTGAGTTCCCTCGACAAAAACTCTGACATCCCTGTATTGACAATATAAATGTCAAAAAGTGTCAGACGATTAACAATGCAGGGGGTTAGGAGTATATTTTCTGTAATTGAATAATAATAATAATAATAATAATAATAATAATAATAATAATAACAATAACAATAACAATAACAATAACAATAACAA
>JBBMJM010000002.1:793227-808771 GCA_037832705.1 Centriscus cristatus | reverse complement strand
GAAGTCAGTTTCGTGTGAATCAGAAGTTGGACAGCAGCTGTATTCATGCTGTGTGTGTGTGTGTGTGTGTGTGTGTGGTCACAGACGACATGACGCACCATATTTTTCAAAGTTTTATTAAAATGTTTCTTGCTTTTCAGGAATTCTAAAACTTCTTCAAAAACTAGTGAGCGCTGATGCCAGAGGCTGTTGGTTTTGTTGTTGTTTTTGAATTGGTTCGACTGTTCAGTCCAACTGGTGACACAGTCTCCACTGAGACGTCCCACCTGGAGGCTGGAGTTGTGTCTGGAGATGCATCAACTAAGTGAGACATCGGTGTGGTACATCTGAAGACTACCGGTTCACATGAGTCATCTGGACTTGAAGCCCAGTTAATGCCTCCGTTGTGGGAAACATAAGACATAAAGCTGTACGTGTTTCTCTGTGGCTCTCTCTCTCTCTCTCTCTCTCTCTTTCACGGTGAACTACGTTCTCAGAGCCAGGAAGCCTTTGTTGTCCATGAAGAGGTACTGTCAAAGACCCCGACGGGGGGGTTCCTACCTGGCATCCATACAACCAGCAGAAAGCACTTTGGACGTGGTCTCTCTGACGGCGGAGCGACCGGACTCCTGAACCTCTTCAAACGACGTCGCCGCCGGTCCCTCTGGTCGGGGGGCTCCTCGAGACCTCCAGGCCTCGGCGGGAGGCGTGAAAGGTCGTGAGCCCTGAGGGGGGGAGGGTGGCGACAGTAACACTGGACTGCAGCGCGCTGGAGTCCCACGTGCTCCAGGAGGTGACGCCACCGGTAGTGAGCACATGTGCAAAGTTGGAAGTTCTTAGTCTCTAGTATCCATACCGCTTGACTTTGTTTCTTAAAAAATATAAACAAAGGAGAAATAGAAGAGTCAAGAAAGAAACTTTGTTTTTTTTAGAGGTGCGGCGGGTCATAGGTTCATTCGTAGATGTTCGGGCCGTTTGGCTGCGACAGGATAAGCCTGCTGCTTCATCTGAGCCAGGTTGACCCCAGCAGGCTGACGGATGGGGAGGGGGGCCGAGGCCTCCGAGCTGCTCGTGACGTCCATCTGCTCCGGGGTGGACAGTTCCATAGCCTGGTCCTGAGGAGACTGCAGGACACCGGGTCCTCCAGCGGGGAGGAGGGAGCTCCGCGGCCAGCAGTCCCCCGCTGAGAACTTCACCGGGCTGAAAGGACAGGAGGAGGAGGAGGGGGAGGGGGAGGAGGAGGAGGAGGAGGAGGAGGAGGAGGAGGAGAGCAGTGGTCAAATCCACGGGACGCACACACACACACACACACACACACACACACACACACACACACTGTGTCCGAACGACAGCGAGACAGAGTACAGCAAAAATCAAAGAGGAACCACAGTGGAAGTGAATTCAAATGTTACAACACGGACAGTGAGATCTACGGGGGAGTTTTAAATAAAGGTTTGAGTCAGGAGATGTCACAGGTTTGAATCCCATGAATCTCAAACAGAGGATGAAGAGTTTACGTTGAACACCGACGCTGTCACCAGCGATACGTTAGCGTTAGCAATGAGTGCTAGTGGTGTAGTTCAGGTACTTCAGAGTGTGTGTCGGGGTAAAGGTTCACGAATCTAAAATGTTTGAATTCAACCTCTGCAAACAACATGTTTCAGCGAGGCGGGGGCTGACAAACCCCCCAAAGACTGCCGTACCTGAGAGGTGTTCTTGGGCTGCCCACGATCCTCCGTGGGGAGCGGATTTTTGGCTCAAACGAGAATTTTTCTTTGATATTTTCCAGCACCGACGGAGCAACATATGTGAAACCCTAGAGGAGCACAGAGTGGTCATGAGGGGGGCATGAGGGGGACATGGATATATATATATGTCTGTGTGCAGCACCACGCCCCGACACTCACCAGGAAGGCCTGATTGGCGCTCTCACTGAGGGTCGAGTCGTCCGGGCTGTCGACCGGCGTCTGGCTGGTGAATTTAGAGTCAAACTGGCTCACGTCTTCCGCTGATTGCTGCCAACAAGAATCCATTTTAAAGTGAATTACCCCCCTCCCCCACCTCCCCACCCCCAGCTCCTCGAGGTCTCACACTCACCAGGAAAGGTTTGAAAGGAGGCTCCACTTTCCGAGCCAGCAAATCCTCCCAGATGATGTGTCGAAAGAAGGGATGAGCCTGAGGGACATGAAGCAGACGTCACACCACCATAAACCCACTCACATCGCCTCGCATCTCCTCCGCTTCTTATTCAGCCAGGAGTCAGTCAGATGTCAGAACATTGACAGCAGACGTTGGAGGTGACCACTGAGTTATCAACCGAGGTGGTTCCATCAGACGACCCCTTGTGGGTTTCCAGCGCTCAGCATAGACTTAGACACAATAGATCAGCCCCACTGTCACCGATCGGTCCGACCCTAAGGTGTTCAAATCTAATTCTTCATAGACTGTAGATCAGGAAGGTTTACCGACAGCCTGACATCAGTTCAATCCGTCATGTGCCTCACCTGCACCTCTGTGGCGTCCCCTGCTCCCGCTCCCAACCGCGATGAGGCGTTTCTTTTCAGCAACTGCACAAAACAGCAGTGGCATTTCAGACATCCCAGCACACTGACACGGGCAGAGGAGAGGCACCGGAGGAAAAGAGGGTCCATACCCGTTTCAGGAGGTCTCTGGCTTCTTGTGTGAGGTAGGGTGGCAGGCTGAGCTTGCACTTCAAGATCTTGTCAATGGTCTTTTTTCGGTTTTCACCCGTGAACGGTGGCTTCAGGTGGAAAAGGACAGAGGGGGTTTACTCAAACGCCAACGGGCCGTGTTGTACATCGTGGGTGTGTGTGTGTGTGTGTGTGTGTGTGTTGTGCTCTACTGACCGCTCCTGTGAGCATGTCGTACATCAGAGCCCCCAGACTCCACCAGTCCACCGCTCTGTTGTGTCCACTTCTCATCAAGATCTCCGGAGCCCTGCACCAATGGGAACACGTGTCACTGATCATCGAACGCGGGACCACTAATGAAGCAGGAGGGAAACGCAGGACACTCACATGTACTCGATGGTTCCACAGAACGTGTGTGTGACCGTGCCGTCATGGATCGACTCTTTGCACAGACCAAAGTCTGTCAACTTGACATGACCTGACAGGAAAACAGCACAGACGCTCAAACCGCAGCAACTGCTCTTCATGTAGCTCAGTGGAATAAAAACGGACAATAATCACCTGTAAATAACCACAACTCCACAGGTCTCCCCTTGGCTTAGTGCCAACAACTACTAATACATTCTCTGTTATAATAATAATACAATAACACCCCCAGGAAAGAAAAATCAGCATCATTCTGACACATGTGCATTTCTACCTCCAGTTGGACCAACAGGTTCTGGAACTGGACAATACAGTATTTCACTGTTTCACACACATTTCTGCTGTAATTTCTGGACTATAAGACGTTACTTTTTTCATAAGTTTTGACCCATGAGTCTTACAAAAAGGTGCGGCTATTCTGTGGATTTTCTTCCACCACTAGGGGCGCTCCAACCAGAATTAGAATCAAAAATAAGAAAAATCCATGCAAAGAGGGATACTGTCTTTAGCAGAGAGAACACAGATGACAAATTACCAACTGTCTATATTATTAATTATTACTATTATTTTGAAATCCTTGCCCCTTCATCATGGAACCCACACAAAGAAGTTCGTATGATGCAACTTTTAAGTTGAAGGCCATCGAACCGCGCTGCTGCACACCAGCTTAGCATCAAGCGAAGTCATTCACAAAAAAACGTCCGCATGCGAAAAGCATCTAACAGCGTGGAGAGCTGTGAAAGAATCCACCATCACCAACGGGTTCCGAAAGGCTCGACTGCTACGGCTGCACCTTCAGACCCAACTTCACCAGAGGAAGAACGTGACACGGAGAGCGAGGCTGACTGAGACTGATGTAATGAAGCGCTTCTGAGGTTTCTCTACTCCCAAACTGAAGAAGACGACTAAATGGGTTTCAGCGTAGATTATTAAAGTGACTTGTAATTTGAAACACAGCAGAAATAAAGAGAAATAAATACTGGTTCATTTCTCTTGGTTCTGTTCCGTGTTAATCGGCAAAGTTGCTGCCGTGTTACAAGGCACTGCCAGGAAAGAATCTCTCAAGTTCATACATGTACATTTACAGCTCAAAATCGTTCTGTACATGCAGTAAAGATCTAATTTTTCAACATGAATATCTGCGGCTAATATACAGGTGCGGCTTATAGTCCAGGAAATACGGTAGAAAGTTCAACCACACAAACATACACACAAATAGAGCGATGAAGGAAGAGAACGACATTATCCCCACAAATACCAGCTTCTTGTACTGGAAACCTGCAGCTGATGTTTTCTACGTTCACCCTGGAGGCTGGATTGGGTTCTGGACGTATGTTCGACACCCCTGCAGGGCACGGTTAGATTACAAACAACGCACACACACCTTGGCTGTTGAGCATGATGTTCTCGGGCTTTAGGTCTCTGTAGATGATGCCCTTCTGGTGCAGGTGGCCCAGAGCCATGGAGATCTCTGCCAGGTAGAAACTGGAAGAGAGAGGACGAACAGAAAAGATCCCAAACTGCTCCAACTTCAGCCCGACAAACAAACAAGCACGGCCTCCTCACCAGGCGGTGTCTTCCATGAAGATGCCCTCCCTCTCCAGCTGCATGAACAGCTCTCCTCCTGCACGCACGCACGCACACACACACACACGTCTGTGACACCTGCAGTCCTGGATACACTCCAGACAACCGACATGGAGACTGAGGTGGATTTCACTGGACCACCAACTGACACGACCCTGGTGTGTTTCTGTGTACTGACCGCTCAGGTACTCCAGGATGAGGTACAGCTTCCCTCCGGTCTGAAAGGCATAGATGAGGTCCACGATGAAGGGATGCTTCACCTCCTCCAGAATGTTCCTCTCTGCCTTGGTGTGGGCCGTATCCTTGGCATTGCGCACAATCATGGCCTGTTGTAACCAGCCGGCGAAAAGGAGGAGGAAGAACACAAACACACGTACACACACATCACAGTTCCACAGGTTAGAATGGTTAATAGGCGAAGCGCGTTGAGATAACTCGGTGCTACACAAACAAACTAGTTTGACACGTTATTTGTGCAGCGACGACAGTGAGGTGATTCTGAATCACACGTGTTTTCTTGTGTGTAATTTTGTGTTAGCTCATCAGCAGCTCATCCACACGTACACACACACACACACACACACGCCATCCTCTCAGCTGCTGTTGTTTGCAAACTACATCTATCAGAACGTTAAAAGAGCCACCAGCAAACAGCGTTAGACTGAAGCTGCCACCAGCCTGTTGGTGAAAAGATGGAGCGTGTTCCCTGTCCTCAACTGCTGAGGGAACGCATCAGGTACCGCAGCTACCGCACCACTTACTTCTAAATCACTGTTTTCCACTGGTTTTGTTGGTTCAGAACCTAATCAGCCAATAGCCACGTGTTCTCTTCCACGTTTGAGCAGATCAAGTCGAAGCAAAGCGAGCTGAGGCAGAGCGTTATGAGTGCCGATGCTGCAGCACCTACCAGCGAGCAGGGGCGTCTTACCCTATGGCTGCCTTCAAGGACAGACAGTGTTTGCAAACAGAAGCACCGACGTGTTTATTCAGACCTAACATGTGACTATGTTCACACATCAGACTGTGAAATCAATGTGCATTGTCACTGCGGGCTGAGGAGGAAATCAGAAAGTACCTTTTTTAAAACTTTCATGGCAAATATTTTGCCAGAAGCAGCTCCAACGACTTTTCGAACTTGAAAAACCTATACAGGGGAAAAAAAAATAAAGAGTTTCTTACAAGTCTGGTAAACGAAGACCAGGAAAGATAGTGAGTGAGCTCGTCAGGTGAGTACCTTTCCATAACCGCCTTTCCCCAGGACGCGCAGCAGCTCAAAGCACTCCGGTCTGATGTTCTCCGTCCCCTGGTTGACGTTGTCCTCTGATATCTCGATCCTCTCGCAGTCCTCCATGTTGCTGCATAGACACAATCGAGGCACAGCACTCACACTCGGCAAGTCAGCCGCACAACTACACACAACCACAGTGCACGTTAAACACTTACAACTCAAATCCGCTGCTCTGGTCCATGATGTCACCGATTTGTACCTGGAAGGAAACAGCATACATTGATTCTGAATTTTTCTGAGTCATCCATGGAAATAGATTGAACCTGGTGTGTAGGGATTGTTTCACTGCTTCTTCAAAGTGCCTCATTAGGCTTGAACGTTTTGAGCTCATTTCCGTGTGTAATAAAGCTTCTATGATGCCAATAGCATACATAGTGACACACGTATTCATGAGTACACCATGAGCTGATGCTGGTTGTGTCATCAGATGATTTTTATCTGTTTGTGTGTTGACAACATTGGCCAACAGAGCTGCAGACTTGGATTTGATCCAATAGGTGGTACTATAATACCACCCACAGCCACTAGCTGGACACAACTAATGTGACTATCATATGAATAGTTTAATTTCTGATAAAAGTCAGAGAAAACAAGTATACATATATTATAAAATAGATATGCCTTTAAAAACAAATCATCACATAACTAATGTAGAAATCTACTTTTTAACACACTGTGGTACGACATGAAACGACACATAAGCCTCCACAGGACCTGTTTACTGTTAACTGACAGTGAACTGGTTTCCCAATCATGTGCCAAGCACCACGCAACACCAACATGATGTTGCAAATGCAAATGCAATGGCTGATGATGCAAATGAAAAGTCCGACCGTTGATGAGTGTTGTCTGAGTGCCTGAAGTTAATTGTGATGACAGACTAGATCAATGCGCTGCCTCTACAATAGCATTAGTATTATGTATCTCAAAAATGAACAGCACAGCAGTTTTACGGGTGCATTCACAGTCACAGTGGCTATAAGTCAGCACAGACCCACTCTGTCACAGTCTTGCCAAAATAAACTGTTGCACACTGAGCCACATTTATCACTGCAGCCTTTTGGCCAAGTAAGGCTTTGCTTGCCCAACTCCACCATGACAGCGGTGACTTTTAACGTGACTATGCAAGCGAATAGTTCCGTAACTAGCTTTCTCTGAGTAAAATGTGAACAAGTGACAGCACTGTAATGAATGTGTGCTACCAGCAGTGAGCCCGGTAGCATGTGCTAACCCTGCCTGAAGAGGCCTGAGAGCTCCGGCTGCAGGAGCAGGCCTGCGGTGGCTGGCAGGCTAAGCGGCTAGCGGCTAGCAGCTAACGTTAGCTTCTGGGGATGAAGAGTTTGTGCTGTGACAAGTCTCACAGTTCGGTTCGGCGCCTTGCATGAAAGTACCTCCTCATTCTCATCATCGGAGACATTTTCCTCCGGCTGGTCCAAGTCAATGTCAAACACTCCAGCCATGGCAGCGTTTGGCTCGGTTGGCGCTGTCACACAAACACCGCAAGAATTGCAGGCGTCCCACACCTCATGGACAAACACACACCGCCGCCATAACCGGCTACTACACTGAGCATGCGCACTGCGGCGCGAGCAAAGGGGCGGTGACCAGAATGGCTCTTTTTTTTGTCTACAACGACACACAGCACAGCACACACAGCACACATCCGAATAGGTTGATACAGTACTGATAAACATAATCATTGAAAACATCTCTGTGCTTAGGTGAGTTCTGAAAAAGGACTTCAAGAATTATTCTGATTTGAATCATACTGTCATTGAACCAGTAATCTATTACTATCCAGGGGTGTTACCACGTAATTCTATTACATGTTCAAAGTCTTTATAATCATGTTCTGAGCCAATAAAAGTCTGGTCCGAAGTTTCAAGTGGGAAGATTTGGCTTTGAATTACGTCACTCCACTTTGCGTATGTGTGTGTGTTTTTAACTTATTTTTTGTTTTTTGGGTTTTGTTTGTTCAAAAAGACAATGGTGAACAAAACCACGTTTCATACATATGTGTCTTTAGGAAATTTATAGCAAACCCAAATTATTCTGTTGGACAATGCAATTATAAATTGGACATTCTGACATCATCAACTGGACATAACATAGCTACGGGATACAACAGTAAACATGATCCAACTACTGCACTCCACAGAAATATTTGAATATATGAAAGCAAGTTTGTGATATATGATTAAAATGTTATTATGATGAGACTTATTGAATTATTATGTATTATTATTTGAAACATAGTTTTGAACAATAATATAATAAATGCAATATACATTAATTATATAACAAAACATTCTGCGGGGAGCTCTTAATTATTTGTAGACACTACGTTTGGATTGTTTGCTTGTTGTTTAATGCAGCGAGTACAGTTTTATTTTGAAAGGTTGATACTACAGACCGGAAGTACGAATGTAAAGTCTCGTGGCGGCGGCAGTTATGATCTCTAACACGGTTGTTTCCGGTGTTTTGTCACGCACGTTGGTTTCTGTACCACCTTACCGGTAACTATGGGTCTACCCAGTGTCAGCGTGTGAACCGGAATGTCAGCGATAGGTTTTTGGTTCCTTTCGGCCCGTTAGCTGGAGGAAAATGTCGGTAGTGACGGTGCAGCTCGGTCAGTGCGGGAACCAGGTGGGTCAGCAGCTGTTCGACACCCTCTGCTCGGACGCTGCGCTGGGACACAAGAGAACCTACAGAGCAGCCAGCTGTGAACGCTTCTTCCACCAAACTGCACACGGAGGTAAACACCTGCTCGTCCTCCTTTTGCGTCTTAAAACACATCGTTGACAGCACACTTATTGTTGCTGTTGTTTACTCAGAGCTTGTAGCGAGGGCGGTGTTGATAGACATGGAGCCGAAAGTCGTCAAACAAAGTTTGGCCGCAGCTGCAAAGTCTGGTCGGTGGAGCTACCAGGACGCTTCATGTTTCAGCCAGAAACAGGGCTCAGGAAACAACTGGGCCAATGGGTGAGTTCAGGGCCGGCCTAACCTAATGTGAGGGCCTGGGGCTGACAGGGTTTGTGGGTCCCCCCAGCCCCCAATCCGCCAGTGTACGTATTTGACTATTTTTATTGTTAGATTAATAACATCCAGAATAATCGGCATCACAAAAAGGTGTTCGTTTCTGAAACAGAAACAGAACACCTGCCGTGTTCCAAAACAATGTTTAATGACAATGAGTGATCATGGGTTAATAGGAGCTTGAACTCCTCCATGCATTAATGCAGCCTTGGGTGAGTTTTATTTTTACGTTCCTGGGGATTTCAGTAATATTTTCAACAGCATATCATCCTCAGTCGTCAAAATTACAAAGAGATTATTTATTCCAGAGGGAAATTGTTTTGTTCCAACAGCTCCAGTCAAGCAAAAAATCATTACAAAAAATATTAATCTAAAAATAAATAACAATAATTAAGTAAAAGTATTAATAGAATATAGATGTGCAAAAAATTAAATATTCATTTAGCAACCATAATTAAAGGGCAATTTTCCACAAAAAATGTATAAACAGAGCGACAGGGAACTAAATTTAATATTTTAATATAAAATTGCAAAATTGTCATTATTTTTATCCAGAAAAAACAGACCAAAGAATGTCAGTTTTCTTATTGTCTTATCAGTTAGATGTTGTTTTGTTTTTTTTTTTTACCTCTGGAGCTCTGCCAGGGGCGTTCATATTCAAGACCACTGGGAGATTCAGATTTATTTATTTTCCTAATCATAATCAAACATCAGAGATCCGACACGGTGCTGTAATACTTGGAGGTCTGTGTGTTGGCGTCTTTTGTCCGGCTCCAGGTTTTGTGTCCACGGTCCTCGTCACAGAGAAAAGGTGGAGGATCTGCTGAGGCGAGAGGCGGAGCGCTGCGACCGACTGGCCGGCTTTCTGGCTCTGATGAGTGTGGCCGGAGGAACGGGCTCCGGCGTGGGCACCTACGTCACGCAGTGTCTCAGAGACACCTACCCCAAGTCCTTCACAGTCAATCATCTCACCTGGCCGTACATGACGGGGGAGGTATGGAGACCACAGGCAGCCGGCTCTGGGTGTTCCTGCAGTGATCTTCTGTTCCTGATCCTCTGTCAGGTGATCGTCCAGAACTACAACTCGGTCCTGACCCTGGCTCATCTCTACCGGCTGTCCGACGCCATCTTGGTGCATGAGAACGACACCCTGCACAGGATCTGCAGTCAGCTGCTCCACATCAAAGACATCTCCTTCGGCGACATCAACAAGGTCATCGCTCATCAGCTCGGCAGCGTCCTGCAGCCGGCACTGACCGCCGACTCCCACGGAGTCTGCAGCAGAAATCCTCTGGGTGAGAGGGGCCGCCCGCGCGCACCTGGAGTCCAAACAGCCACCTGACCCCCCCAGCAGATGTTTGAAGAAGGTGTGGGTGTCTGTGCTTCCACCAGGGGAACTGGCGAGCGGCCTGGCGTGCCACCCGGAGTACAAGCTGCTCAGTGTGAGCACCATCCCTCAGATGCCCAGGTCCTCTCTGGCCTACAGCACCTTCAGCTGGCCGCTGCTGCTCAAACACCTGCGACAGATGCTCATCTCCAACACCAAGATGGAGGAAGGCAAGTGGCGTCAGGAGTCCGTGTGCTGGGTTTCAGGCTGGAACACATCCGTACCAGTGCACGACACCTCACTGCGCACACCCGTGTTCATTCAACTAGAAGATAAAAATACTGGGTTCCATTACTGGAGACCCTTCTGTCAGCATTCATGAATCCAGGTGTAGTTCCATCTCAACAAAAGTCAGTTATTTGTATTATGTCGGGTGTTAATGGGATGAGTTCCTTTCCCTCAGCATCATTCCACAGACAAATGTGCTTTGTCGGCAGGTATCGACTGGCAGGTGCGCCCGCCCTCTGCCTCGGAGCGGACCAGGAGTCTCACAGGATCCAGCTTCAACACGTCTCTGGCCAATCTGCTCATCCTCAGAGGGAAAGACGTCTTCAGTGCACAGACAGGTCAGACACACGTGGACCCGGAGTCATCCCGCACATCTCCCCCGTGATCCCCTCTCATCACTTTGAGTAGAGACTTGTCAGTAGAATGTGGACGTGCCAAAGATGTGATCGAGGGATATTTACAGGTGACTTTGAGGACGGAGCCCTTTACACCTCGTGGCTCCCGCCACAAGACGCCTTCAGCACGTGGAAATCTCCAGTCCCGTTCAACAACTATGAGAAGTCGGCTACGCTGGTCAGCAACAGTCAGGCTCTTCTCAAAGCCCTCGATAACATGGTGGGAAAAGCCTGGAACATGTTCGCAGCGAGGTGGGTCGGTCGGGAAGGAAACATTGGGAGAGGTTGAACCTTTTCAACAACAGTCACGTTGTTTTCAGGGCCTACATCCACCAGTACACCAAGTTTGGAATCTCAGAGGAGGATTTCCTGGACGGCTTCACATCTCTGGAGCAGATCATCTCCAGCTATGGTGCTTTGAAGTAACAAGTCACCGGACGGAGGAACGGGACGACTAGTGCAGAGTACAGAACCTGACAACAGTCAATAAACGGATCGACATCATGAGAACGTGAACTCAGTGGGAATAAAGACAGACACTCCATAAACGCTTTGATTCATTTATTCTTCACTAGTTTCACACAGTGGTATTTTGAGAGATGAACGTTAAGTAAGAGACGGATCCGACTCACACGGCGCCGTGCGTCCACGACTTCAGCCAGCTCACAGACCGCTGCTGCCACGAGTACAAACAGCCAACACCAGTCTGATAAGCTAGCTGACGGGGTGGATGTTCAGGTGAGTGGAGCCCAGACAAAACATACCTGTTCACTTACCTCAACGCTGATCCTTTCTGAAAGGGAACCGCACATTAGCACGTCACGTTTCTACAGCTCGCTAAAAGAATGTCCTAGAAAGTTCAAAGAAGACAGACTCGGACTGTGAATCGAATGTCATGACTGACATGTTTTATATGATCTGAGGTCCAACCTAATGTACAGAAATGGGACTAGTTAGCACAACGTCACTATACAAATGATAAACGCCAAGTGTCCAGACCGCCATCTGTGCATACTGTCAAAAACTGGATATTTACACCATGTGCAAACCTTCAATACCACATGTAGCTATTGCTTGTTCCTTTTTTGTACATTAAACCAGAAACAAAAGAAGACAGATTAGTCTTGTTAATGGGATGATCACACCCCGATAAAGACCATCCACAGCAGTTATCTTGGCAACACACCGTCGACACAAGTAAAAACTTATCCATACATAAATGTTACAAAATTAAATACAAATCAAGTGTAGAAGTCAAACATATTTACGGGAAGTTAAGACTTTTCCCATCTTGCATAAGGCGTATCATCAGATGGGCACTGCCCGCAGCAGCCGTCCCCTCCGAACCGCTGCTTTACATCCGAGGTCAAAGACATAACATGGTGAGATCAGCAGGGGGGCCTGAGATGAGACGAGGAACTACCAAAATACAGACTAACTTCAGAGCGCACACACTGAGAGCACAGCGTGCGCTTTCTAGGACAGATGAGGGCGAGGTGTGCCGGGGCGGCGGTTCACAGCAGCAGCAGCAGCACAAACACAGTCCCTGGGACGTCTGCACCGTCTCCACCGGGGGGTCATCACTTGGTCTTCTCCTCAGAGTGCCTCTGCTGCTGCAGCCGCTTGGCGTAGCTCTGAGCCATGGAGTTGATGATGGAAATGATGAAGTAGCAGACCATGACCAGCACCACCTTCTCAAACACCCAGGAGAGCCAGTTCTCTTCCTGGAAGCCGACAGCCAAGGTGGACGTGTTTTTATCCCGTCCTCACATTGCTACGAAAAGTAAAGAAGAAATTAACCTTACCGCTGGTTCCCTCCCTCCAGCGTGATGCAGCTTGTTCCTCTGTGCTTCCAGGTACTGACTGAAGGGCTTCTGCAGAGATGGTCCTACTCTGGGAACAGACCTGACACGCGCCCCCGAAAGTATCCACACCAGAGGGGCGGGGGGAGAAGAAAAGAAGAAAAAAAGAAGGAGAATGAGGATTTGAGTACTTACCCTTCAAAAGCATCTTTTGTGTGACATGTGAAACCCTGCTCCCCAAAGTCAGCTGAGCAGCTGCTGCAGGCCCAACTGACACTAACTCCTCAGCTCCTCAGCTTTTATAGTCGAGCCTCCATAGGCGCTGGTGTCAGCCCCTTCCCATCAGGAAGTGACTCGACATGATGTCATCAACATTACCACCAGCTCTGCCTTTCTGGGTCAAAGACGTCTAATCAGGGTGTGCTTTTGTCCTTATTAGGTCAGGTGGACTCCTTCACCAGGGGGCCAATCACAGCAACGACCATTTTCAACCATTCACAGCAGTTCAGTTCATTTTTAGGCCTCATGACCCTCAAACACCATCAACTCAATGCTGGTTGTGGTCAGGATAGAAATACACAGTCTACACCTGACCACTTACTGAACACACAGAGAAAAGGAAGTGGATAATTGCAGATTTAAACAATCGACCAACGACTGAGCCGCCGTCGTCGTCTGTCCCACCAGTGACGTGCGGTGAGGTTCATGGCTGGTGAGGCTCTGACTCCTCATGAGTCAGATTTACGATTGTAAGAAGTGAGAAAAGCATCTTATTTCACTATTCATCCAACAGCATGATGCAACTACTGATAACACGTCATATCATCAGCATTCGTCTTTCAATTACACTCACAAACCAACACAAACATGCACAGGAACATACTTGTCCTCCAAAGAACTTTGTTTCACAGCTCTGGATAGAGCACCCATCTTGTGTGTATCAGCACAAATTTAATTTTGACAGTAAACATTTCTGTTGCTTTTTAAACTTAAAATTCTGGTGCTTTGATAATTTTGGATAAAATGATAAGAACAAAAAATTATTCTTTAAGGCCAAAATGTATTTATCAAATACTATTTTTTTTCTTAATTCCTTACTCTGTTTGGGCCAAAACAAGAGTTTTGAGAAATGTCTTTTAAAAAGTCTTTACAAACAACCCTCCATAGTGCGACGGATCGGGCAGAGCGCAGTAACTGCCTGCCTCACGTGGCTTATAACGACAGTTCTACTTCGGTTTTTTCCCTCTTCAGGGGTCGTCGAATCATCGTCTTCCATCTTTCCCTGTTCTCTGTGTCCTCCACTCTGACTAGTTCTGTTAACTTCATATTGGCGATGTGCTGAGGAACAGAAACGGGCGTGTGTCACGTGACCCAGTTTGTATTGCATCAAGCAGTCGGACATGAGGCACAAGTTCGGATTTGATCGGAAAAACTCAAATCACTCAATAAAATGTCAGTAATGTGTAGTCATACTGTAAATGTATTTTTAACACAGATCAGTGGAAAATGTGAATATTTATTTATGTATGCAATCTTTTTTTTTGTCATGACGACCTCACCTGCCTCCCCTGAACCACACATCACTGTGTCCACCTCCCATGAGAACACACATTTAGATAAAAACGGTGAATCAGCATCGGAGCTTTGTTCCAACACATCACAGCGAGTCAACCACCACTATCAGAGTTTCACGGGAAAGTACCGTTTAGTTTAGTGAGGAAGAAACGGCATATTCAGTGTGACATGGCAGCCAACTAAAGAATAAATATAATAAATTAACCTCAACACTGACAATATCCTCTCTTCTGAGGACACATTATTTGTATATAATTTCTATTTAATTCATTTATTACTAACAAAAGAAATGTAACACCCCCCAAAAAACAATAAAAATGTTTACACTATTGATGCTGTTGTTTGTACAAGAGATTAAGAGTTTTATTACTTCCAATTATTTGGTCCGATGCCAGGGGTGGCGCGTGTGACCCTGGGAAACATGGTTTTTCCATATTAGAATTATAATGGCGTGGTGTAATTATACATCCACTCCAGTAGTTGGCAGTGTCGCTCTCACTGTCAGAGTGTGCGCGGGGAGTATTAACTCTATGGTGTGGGGCTTGTTTCGCACCGAGCAGGCGATGTATGGAGTGAGTAAACAAACCCTTAAGAGACAACATGCAGAAAATGTCCACAGGGATGAAAAGAAAGGCGGAGAGAGACGAAGATAACGAAACAAAAGAAAGTCGCTTGTCTTCACTGTGAGTACAGTGGGAGACGAGGAAAGACCCCTGTGTTTACTGGGTATGAAGATGCTGCCAGCGGACAGCAGGAAGACAAATAAATGACGGCGCCACTAGAAGACATCACACCCCAATCACGCTGATAATTCGCTGGAGTCTTCTCAGCGAAAGCGTGTCGAATGTCACGAACAATCATCCTGCTTTGTGAACATTACTTCAGTAAACCAGCGAGTATCGGACCAAATTGATTCGTGCAAAAAACCCGCTCCATAACGGAGGAGATGATACTTTGAAAAGCAAAACAACTCATTGTCTCATTGTCCTGACTTCCTCATTTTGATAATAACAAAAAGAGAAAAATCAGTAAAAAATGTTTTATTCATTTTTGTTTTGTAGGTTAAAGTGTTTTATCTATTGTGCTAATGTTGTTAATGTTGTTGAAGTGAATTTGAATGTTATTTATTGATTTTATTTAATTTTATTTTTCAGCATCAAATGGTGCAATAAGTCTGTCAAAAATGTTTA
>JBBMJM010000002.1:759211-773895 GCA_037832705.1 Centriscus cristatus | reverse complement strand
ACACACACACACACACACACACACACACACACACACACACACACACACACACACACACACACACACACACAAAGAGTACAGATAAATAAATGATAGAAGCACTATGTCTTAATGTTGCCCAGAAGATCAGGTGACTACAGACATGCATGTGCATAACTTTTAACCCATTTGCATTGACAGGGAGAGGATAAATCATTTTCCAGGATAACGTTACCGTTCACAAAGCCAAACTTAATAAAGTCAGGATTGTACCTGCGCGTAAATTTTGCCTTTGATGAGGCGGTGGCATCACTTCCATCTTCACTTTTCGTTTTAAAAACTTTTCCATGACTTTAGCCTAAACTTTGCACCTGTCTTCTTCTTCTGTTTATTGGAGCAAAAAGTGAATGACGTCTCACTGCCACCAAGTGGTCGGAAGCTGCATTGCGGTCCCGCGGCCCTCGCGACCCACAGGTGCGGAACTGAAGGTTTTTCACGGCCCACTAGTTGGCGCTTGCGGCCCATCCTTGGGCCGCGGCCCCATTGTTGAGAATCACTGCCTTAGAACACAGTCAACATCATACCGTCCAACTAGTCACTGAGACACACCCATGCACCACACGTCTGACACCTCAGACCGTCTCACCCGAACCCTGAAGGTCTTCGATCGAGACCCTGAGCCCCTGAATGCTCCCCAGATGCTGAGTCATCAGTGCGGCCAAGGTTGCCGTGTAGCTGGATTGAGAAGAAGTAGCTCTCACCTCCCACACACAGTCACAGCTGCGGCGCCCTTGAGCAAGACCCCCCCCTCCCCACACACACACACACACACACACACACACACACGCTGCCCAACGTCACCTGAGTAGTCATGGAATTTCCCCTCAGTGGTAAGATAAAGGGATTCTTTCTTGCTGTCTCTCTGGAAACGCATCAGGTGACGATGTTGCCGTCGGCTGTCTCCCTGGCGATGAGTCTTATCACATCAGAGCATCTTTGCCTTGTTCCTTGTTTCCCTCGCACGCATCGTGCAACAAAGCAGTGTGGTTGTTGCACACAGAGCTGACAGTACGTTCTGTTGGGCATATGTATTGTCTGTGTGTGTGTGTGTGTGTGTTTGTAATGCTGCAACACATCCAGGCGCAGTGTCTTTGTATCAGCATGTATTTGTGCTTTCTTCTGTGCTCGGCAGCCCAAGGAATCGATTATTGAGGGGGCCTGACAGCTCTGCCTGCCAGATGCAGTAGAACACATCGTGAAGCGAGGGATCGCCATCAGTTGCCCTGACAACACCAGCGCCTGTCAACACCTCTGTCTTAATAGTGACAAATTGTACTTATTACATCAGCGTTAATTCCCCCCGATCTCCCCCAGATGAAGATACTTAGCCCAGTGCTGATCAAATTGTGTCAGCATAATTACTGGGAACAGAACCCTATTAAAAACCAGGGCCTCAGACGCACTGTCCAGACCCATCCACAGGCCTATCACTCAACGGGCATGTCTGCGTAGGAAGTACAGGAGGACTGGGGGGCTGGGGGGGCTGGGTAAATGAGGCACAATGAGAGAGGGGTGGAGGGCGAATGCTGTTCGGGGGCAGTTGTATGGCCGTTCATGGAACAGCTGGAGTCCTCCTGCCTTAACGTTGTTTGACTAATGAACTGGTGCTGCACTCTCCAGTAGACGTAGACTTCAAAGACGTGTCTGCAGTAAGTCCTCGCAGCCTTCAAACCTCCACCGCGGAGTCGAGTCTTCAAAGTGGAGGCGACAGTTGGACATTACATCAGCACCATCGCTCTCAACTCGCACCGGCACTGAACTACGGGTCTGCGGCGCTCGGCGCTCAGTGCTGCCGCGCTGTCCTCTTTTTGTCCCGTTGTCGGTGTTTGTCTTTGTGCACCTCGAGCGCTGGCGACTGACAGTGGGTAGATCTTCTTACCGCGGGAACTCGAGCGGGATCAGCATAATTTTCTGCTTATTAGTGAACGTATATTCACAAATCACTTTCAGTGGGTTTCTATTTTCTTGGCAAAGTGCTGCGTCACGTGTCGCGTGTTGCAAACCGTCCAATCACAGCTGTTGTTGTCTGTAGGGGGAGGGGTGGGGGGTGGTGGGGTCGCAGAGCTTTAAGGCTTTGAGAAGTGCACGTCAGGCTACACCATGCGGATTTGTCGCAGAAGCATAAACAACTTGCGCATTTGCTGGATTTGTCACAGGGAGCTTCCAGGGAAGGGTGTTTTATTGGGAAGTGAGATGAGAAAACCCTGGGTTCCCCTGAGGGAACGTCAGCGAATGCAGACTCGACCAAAAACAAATGATAAAATTTGAAATTTCATTAAAGCTTCAGCCACGTTTTACAATAACTGCAATTACCATAAGCAATTTTCACAGCTCTATAGATATGGATTTAGACATTGCCGGTAGCTCGACAGTGAATTAAGTGTGTGTGTGTGTGTGTGTGTGTGTGTGTGTGCGTGCGTGCGTGCGTGCGTCTGTCCCAAATGATGCTGGAATGGAATTCACAAATTAGCGTCGTCTGATGGAAGTGTGCTAATTGCTGTTGTTAAGCTTCAGCAATAATTAGGTTACGATGACAGTCTGATACACATGATGCACACACACACACACACACACACACACACACACACACAGCAGAGGAGCCCAAAGTCAACATCCGTTCTCCAGCATGGGGGAAATAGAATTGTAGATTTAATTACTCATTTTACGATCCGTCTGGAAGTGTTATTTTCCAGACGGAGTCAAACACAGAGTGCAACAGTTGACAACTGCAGTTTTTTTTTTTTAGATTACAGTCAACTGTAATGTAGCGACACTACATTACAGGTAAATGGTTTGATTATTTATCTGTCCGTTTGGCTCAGGGAGAGACCCTCTGCTGGGGACTGGTCTCCGCTGGTCTCAGCTGGTCTCTGCTGGTCTCTGCTGGTCTCTGCTGGTCTGCAGCAGGCAGACGTATGGAGCTCCACGTCTGACAGGAGACAACCAGACAACAGGATTTAAGCTTTTGTGTCCCTGTTGATCAGATATATTTTTTCATCATTATTATTATTGTTATTATTTTGCCGTTTGCTGCTGTTTAACTGGATGACAAATCTTAACGACGAGCCTCAGGGGCTGTAACCCCCCGCCCACCTCCCAACAACATTTTACTGTATCTCCCTTGACAGAAATGACTGACAGTTGTTCAAACAAAATGTGTTTCCAATGCTGTAATGATACTGTTTGTTTTCAATCCTGTCCCTGTGACAACATCTCTTCTATTGGTTTATGTTCCATTCACACTGTGAGTTCACTGGTCTGAAACAAGTCAAGTTTGAGGATTTGTAGTTTTGTATCATGAGCAACAACTTGGAAAACATATTTCTATATTTCAACTGCACAAAACCCACTGATTGAATCAGACCATACGTCCTCTGACAAAATACTAATATTAGAATAATCATCATGTGATCATACCACTGATATAATCTAACAAAGAAAATACTCCATTTCGTTGTTTCCCCCGTGACATTGCTCCACAGGTGGATCAGCACTGAGATAAAAACCTCCCCACATCTCCTGCAGTCAGTCAGACCTGACATGTGCTGCAGAGTCTGACCAGCGTCAGGAAAAGTGCTGTGAGCTCGGTGCTCTCATGATTTATTAAGAGGACATCCTTCACTCGTGCACTTGTTTATTAAATATGAATTGTTCATCTCATGGCAGTTGGAATTCTTTTGCATGGATTACAATTCACAAATAATTCATGGTAAATGAAAAGCCCTTCTTGATTTAAAGATGGTGATATAACACGGGCAGTCACAGCGTTTCATTGTTTCACACGCTGACAGCCGCAGGAGCGGTCCTGTGACTGCAGCTGAGTGATGAGTGTTTGCTGAAAAGACAGAAACCTCCTCCCACATCTGCACCCGGTGGTGGAGACAGTCCAGTAGTTGGTGATTAGACGAGGGAAGGATCCGTGGGTTTGTCTGTCATCCCCCGTTGCTCCGGTTACGGGTCTCGGTTGTTCTGGATCTGATCCCAGTCACCTTGTCAACGGGTGAACGTCAGTGAACGTCAGCTGAAGGACAGACGACCATTCACACTCACATTCACACATACGGGGGATCGACGGAGACCAGTTGACCTCAGCACGATGCTGTAGGAGGGAGGAAGACAGAGTACCTGGAGAGAACCCTCACTGACAAAACGGCTGTTTTTAAAATGTTATTTTATCTGGTTCCTAATTCCATTTTGAATCATTAATTCATGTTTCATGGCATGAAGCGGAGTCCATGACGACCCACATGTCCGTATGAGACCCGTACATGACAGCCTCGGTCTGAGGGAAGGGTCTCTGGATGTGGCCGTTTGACACTGCAGGATTTCATTGCAGTGTTCTGACACCGCCAACCACTGTTTTAGCATTCAGGACACAGAGCAGGAGAGAAGGAGCAGGAGAGGAAGTAGAACGAGCCAAACAGGAACACGGAGGTTTTTGAGGGTAAATAAGGCACAAAGAGTCTCTTAACATTCCAGCTCCGATGCCAAATCTTCCACCGAGCCAAGGACGCGTCGTCAATGGCGCCTCTGTCATTCACCCCGTATTCTTAACATCCATTCACGCAGCAGGTGCATCGGAGAAAGAGATTTTTACAGGTGCTGAACACTTTCTGAACACGCAGTTTGAACAGCGTTGGGTTTTACCAGCAGACCTCCAGTATATTGGGTGTGGTGTGGGGTCCAAAGAGCAAACCGAGGGGTATGGATGAGAAGTCGGCATCATAACAACACGTTCGTACTTAAACTGTCAACACATCCATGACTTTCCAATGTCAGACCAATCTACTGCACACACACCTTATATTTCCTAACAATCTCATGCAGCTGTTGTTGTTGTTGTTGTCGTCGTTGTCGTTGTTGCTGTTGTGCGCTATGACAAAGTGGTTAGCGACCATCAGTGTGTGTTGGTCGATGCTGACGATGCTTCAGCAGTCATGTCCAATTACGTGCAGTGACAGGGATGACACGGAGACATACCCCGCCTGTTCTCATCCCTCTGCATCAAATGATGATTAGGTGGTCTGCACCCTCTGCCTATGACCCTGATGTGGTGTCTCCTGTAGGACTCTACTGAATGTGCTGGGAACTCTGAAGGGGACTGAGTATTATTCTGCCTTCGACTGTCCAGGAACATGTTGTGACTCATCTGTTTTGTCCTGGCGTTAGCTGAGGGTTAAACTGGACTGAGGGATTTGATTGGGGGAGGAGCGGAACCTGAATGGAAGCAAACCCAGTAGAGCTGAGTGGAAAAGGGCCCTTTTAGGCTCCACACACCCTTTTGAAGGGTGGTACTACTACTACACTGTTACTGTCATCCAACCATCCAACGACTGACTGACTCCAGAGCCTGACTCCAGAGCCATGCTGCTTCATTCACCAGCGGTGTATGGTCCGATGATGCACAGTGGTCATCTTCAAAGGCCGCTGGTATTTGTGGTTTTACTCCTTTTGTCCCCAGCAGCAGTGACGCCTGAGGAGTTCTGCAGAGGAGACTTGAGTCGTGCGATCTGACCTCAATCAGCTGCGATTAAAGCTACGACCCAACGCGTGGCCCTCTGCGCCCTGTCTGAGACATCCCCTCCTCTCTGAGCCCACAGAAGTGAGTCTAACTCACCGCAGTAGTCCACGAAGAGCTTCCTCTCCCTTTTTCATTAGGGGGGGATCTCTGCAGCATCCGCAGCAGGTGCTGCCTCGTCCAACCGTGGATTTCATGGATAAAGAAATATGGCGCATGTGATGGGATTTTTATCCAACAGGACAGCTCCTGTGCCTCCTCAGGTGGAAATCCTTCTGCTCGGTGCTTTAATTTCTCAGTAGATGCTGAGAACAGAGAGCTCAGAGCAGGCAGATTTCCTTTTTTAATTTCAACAGCCGCACTCGTAAGCCCATTTGTCATCGTCTCCCTCCGTACTGACTCCAGTCCACCTTTCTCTTTCAACAATAACAACACCGACTCAAGACATCGGGCCTGTAGTATCACTGTGTGCAGCACTCACATGGATACACGTTTGTCACCGTGACAACCCAGCACACACTGTAAATACAGACCCTCCGAGCTGAGCAGGCGGATTCATTCTGAGTTGGTCTTTGGGTCTCTGAGGGGAATGGTGAATTCAAACTGTCGGACTGAGCGGGCGATGGAGCAGCGACCACGTGACACTACTCATCTGTACGTCGAGGCTTCGTTTGCCTGCTGAGAGGGAGAGCCCACTGTTCCTATTAGATTCTGTCAATGGCAAAGTGGAGATGATTAGATAAAGTGTGCCTGGTGGAGTCGAGCGCTTTTTCATTTTAGAGCAGTGAGTAGGGACCTGAGAGTAAAAGAGGACGATACCGCAGAGAAACACTGAGCTCAATCCATCCAGAGAATATTCTCAACCCCAGTTGGTGATGGCACAGGACACTTTGCATCATTGTCATGTCAAGAACAACCAGCTGCCGCCTCCCCTCCGTCATAACACACTGAGCTGAGCTCGGGGTCTTAAAAGGCATCTGAGGAGCATCGAGTTGCCTGAAGGGAAAATTGCAGCAGCTCACAGCGGCTGGAGTGAAATACCATTCTGTCTCCCTCAAGATGGATCCCAGTGTTAGATGTCAGTGGACCAGGAGCGAATCAAAATGGAGAAGCCAGAAGGGAGGAGAGAAGGACGGGAGAACACGGGAAGGAGCCTGTGTGAGGAGCAGGTGTTTCCACACACACATTCCAACATGCACATCTGTCCGTGTCAAAGACATGTTTGTCCTGGTCAGAAGGACAAACAGAAAGGAGCTCCGACCCACAGTGTGCGTCTGTGGCTGCGAGCACCCACCACCCCACCCCGCCCCGCCCGTCTGCCAGCGTCTACTTGCTGGTTGCCCGTCGCTCCCTGTGTGTGTGTGTGTGTGTGTGTGTGTGTGTGTGTGTGTAAAGCAGAGGAGCCCCTTCACGACGTCTGTTGTTTGCTCTATCTAGGTCAATGCTTACAATAGCTGAGCAATTTTGTTGCTTCTCCCGCCTCGCTCTCCACCCTGACACCCCCCCCCCACACACACACACACACACACACACACACAACCACCACCCCCCACAATTTGCTTAACCCCACAAGGTCTATTTTCTTTTGCAAGTCTAACCATGAGCAGCGCAGGAGAAATGGGAGCATATTAAGCGTGCTTTGCTTCTTTGAAACGTATTAGTCTCAAGTGGAACATTAACATGCCGACCAGCTGGATGCCAACATTAGTGTACCGTTGAATGTTTGAAAAGATTCAATTCAGCCTGGATCTCATGAACATTCATGACACTATCACTCTTTTCTCGTCTGCATCTGAACGTGCCACCGTAGCCGAGCACGGCAACATGAAACGTGGAGGCAACAGTGCAATTCTAGTCCAAGTGCAGCGCTGTTTTCTCTCTGATCTATCGGGGCTGATGTTACGTGACCTCGGGGGGGTGGCGTCTCATTTGTTAACCCACACAGAAAGGGGAGGCCTCTGCATCTGCTTGCCCATGCATTTTTCATGTGGTCTTGGTGTGTCTGCTCAGAAGGCCGTTCTGACGAACAGCAAGACGATGAATATTCAGACGCCACCGCTTCAATGTCAATAGTCTCACGTGATCACGTGATCGGGTTCATCTCCCCACATGATTTGGGAATCTCTGGATGAGATGTGTATATAACATGTGTGAGCGGGTCCTAGCGGGTCCACTTCACGTATGTTGAGTGAAGGGTTAGATGGGACTCACTACCGGGGGCCAGTTCCACACTGAAAGGATCAGGTGGGGGCAGTTACATTTCATTTCAGACTCTTTCATGAACTATTACACGATAAGGTCAACTCACCAAACGTGGAGGCAGTGGGAGCTGTGGGCTCCAGGTGTATTCCCTGTCTCCCGTCTGCTCCTTCATCTTCCTGTTGTTTTCTCTTCAGATATTCTCTGGACTTCCCTTGTTCTGTCTCCATGTGGTGGTGCAGTTTCATGGCTTCATTAGTCTGTCACTGCATATTCCACAGCGTGGGTGTGGGGCTTGTGATGAACCCGTGACTCAGGGAGGAATCTTGGTCTTTTCTTTTAAACGCAGCTGTCTGTGACCCGTCTGCTGTCTCATCCTTGTCCTCGTCCTCGTCAGTGACCTCTGGGTCTGCCTCACTGTGTGATGGCCAGCCTGCAAACACACAGGCACCGGTGGTTGTGGACCCCTGCCTCAGACCATTCTGCAGCAAAGCGGTGGGGCGGATGAAAATCACAGATTCTAAGCTGAGTTCGTGCTCATAGCAGTTTGCTGGTTGGTGAGTGGGATTGTCTGTGGATGTGTCAGCGTGTGCAGACAGCGGTTAGACACAAAGCCGTCCTGTTTTTTGTTCCTTTCCCTTTTAACCATCAGCTGATATTCCTGTACACATCGCTAAGCAGTGTGATTACTGTCAGTCATGACGCACACAGGGCGAAATGGGAAATAATCCCTTGGTAAACGTGTCACCTCAGACGAATGTCACGTCCCTTTTCTTCTCACCTCTGGCTACTTTGATCACTTTGCTACTGTCGTTGTTCCTTTTTCAATTCATTACACAGCAAATAAGACCGACAGGGGATATTTGAAACATACAAATATGTCAAATCTAAACCAATTGGTGCGTCGTTCTTCCTCTTTACCTCGTCATCCCAGCCAGTATCTGGCTCCGACATGCTGTTGGTCCACCGCTGCTCACCTGACCTCTCCTGCTGAGTGCTGCTCAATCGTTCCTGACATGGACCTGCTCTCTGGGGGGATTTCCTTCCTTGTGGATGTTGACAGCCACACCCAGCGCTGCAGAGTGAACATGGTGGTCAACAATGTTAGTGAGTGTGCGATGTGAACTTGGGGAGGCGGTCTGGGCCACACCTTCAGAGGTCAAAGGCCGTGTGAATACCATTTGCGTGTGTATAAAGAATGAAGGTGAAAACATTCTGGCCACGGTGATACAAGGTCCACATGGGTTCTGAGTTTTCCTGCTTTAACTGGACACGTTCTTCATGCTGCAGTGTGGTTTCACGTCACAGGTGACAGTGATGTAACTCCTTCATTCTGTGTCTTTCTGTGTCTCCCAGGACAAAGATATCTCATCACATCCACGGGAGCCTTGTATATTCTAGACGTCCTGCCTGAGGATGGGCTGAACAACTATCGCTGCACCACCCGCCACCGCTACACCGGCGAGACTCGTCAGAGCAACAGCGCCCGTCTCATCGTGTCAGGTAGGGACCACGGCCAACAGTCTCAGGACCCACGACGTGTGTCTGCCGACCCCCATTAACACCTGATGCTCTGCGCTTCCCTCCAGACCCCACCAATGCCGAGCCAGGTATCTTGGACGGCTTTGACCACCGAGAGGTGATGATCAACCACCGTGTGGAGCTGCCCTGTAAGGCCTCAGGCTACCCGACGCCCAAGTACCGCTGGCTCAAAGACAACAGCCCCCTGGAGCCGGACGGACGCTTCCGGCAGACCATCACGGGGCTCCTGATAGAGAGCGTGCAGCCCAGCGACTCTGGGACGTACGTCTGTGAAGTGTGGAACAGTTACGGCAATGCTGAGGTCATGGGGCGCCTGCATGTCAAACGTGAGTCTTTTCTTCAGTCCAGGGAGGGAGAGGCTGTGGTTGGAACCGGGACCTGGACCTCTTAAATTCAGATTAGTGAATGTGTGACCTTTGGGTTCATGACTGTTCTCGGTTTCCATGGTACCTGCTCCTCTTTGCGGTCCCTCCTGGGGAACCCAACCAGTGGAGTCTGGACCTGTATTGTAAACGAGCGCTGCCTGTTCTCGACCCTTGTGTCCGTAGAGCCTTTGAAAGCGGTGGTCAGCCCCCGGAAGGTGAAGGGCAGCGTGGGTAGCAAGGTGTCTCTGTCCTGTAGCGTGAGCGGCTCAGACGAGTACGAGCTGTCATGGTACCACAACGGAGAAATCATCTACCCCGGCAACAACGTTCGTTTGACTGGGCTCAACCGGGAGAACCTGATCATGGAGGGAATGTCCAAGAGCGACGGGGGAGCCTACCAGTGTTTCGCCAGAAAGGGCAAGATGTCCGCACAGGATTTTGTGCACGTCATCCTTGAAGGTACATTTGGTGGTTGGAGCAGAACGAGGCTGACCGAAGGCCACGCGGTTACAGGTCGAATCCTAGAAGGTCAACGCACGCTTCACGTGTCAATGGCGTCCTGATACGGTCCACTGTTAGTACGATCAGCCAACTTCACACACACGTACACACACTGCTGCTTCCAATAGCTTCCCTCGGCAGCGTTGCTCAGGCAACTGTCTCCTGCGGCCAGGGAGCTGTAAAAAAAAAAGAAAAGATATTGATCATCTATAATCACAGAGGACAGACCGAGATCATTGGGAGCAGCAGCAGGCAGAGAGAGACGTCTCAGAAACCCTCTGCTCCCGGTGTGGAAGGTGCTGGAACGTCTTTGCACAAACAGATAAGATTGGATAAGCGAGACGATAAAAGATGGAACTTTATGAATCCCTAAGAGAGCTTCAGGGGCAAACAGGACTCAAATTACAAGAACCCCACGTTACAGCAGCACACGTCAACGGTCACTGACTCTGAACCTGGGTGAAAGAGAGAAATGTTCCATCAGCAGCTGCTCTGGTGCAATCAGAGTTCAGTGAAGGGACAGTGATAACCAACTCATGTCAGGGATTTGGACCAACTCATGCATACATTGTTTTTCGATCAATTTTATTCATCTGATCACAGAAAGAAATGTCTATGATATATGGGAGGATGCTAGGTGATGTTTAAGCTGAGCACACCTGAACATTTGACCCCCTGGATGTTGGTTTGTGAGCGGACCCAGAGGTGCGGGTCACACTGAGGAACAGTCTGACCTGTTGTCGTCTTCCCCTGTGTTCGGACTCCAGATGGAACACCAAAGATCCTGTCCTCCTTCAGCGAGAAGGTGGTGAACCCGAACGAGCCCGCCTTCCTCATCTGCAACGTGAAGGGAACGCCGCCGCCCAGGTGCACGTGGTCGCTGGACGACGACCCCGTCATCAAAGACAGCCACCACCACCTGGGTCACTACGAGACCCACGAGGGTCATGTGGTCAGCCAGCTGAACGTGACACACACCCAGGTGCAGGACGGCGGGGTGTACCGGTGCACGTGCAGCAACTCCGCCGGGGCCGTGTACCACCAGGCTCGAATAAACGTAAGAGGTGCTTGTCAAATCAGCTCCTCCAAGAACAACAATACACATACCTGTCTGTCTGTGTCTGTGTCCGTCGGGGTCCAGGACGAGCTGCAGAACATCACACCTCTGTTAGTGCATTTGATAATTAGGAGCAATGACTAGGAACCTACATGTTGTGACCAGATTAGAACGTGGAGTAGATGTTGGTAACTGCTGCTGACGGACCAGGACCAGACGGTGACCACATGTCGGTGGTGTTCTGGAACCTTCTGGATCCAGGAATCTGTTCAAGGATTCTTCCTGCGTCTAGAACTCCACAATAGCAGCAGTGAGCTGTCCCTGTGGCCCAGTGGTTAGAGGGTCTGTCTGTTGACACAAAGGTCGGGGGTTGGAGCCCACCCAGTGTGGAGGTCAGAGGTCATGATTTGAGGTTTGACTAGTGATTAGTGATTTATCAGAGCCGTTCAAATGAACGTACATGATAACAGTGGTGGGAATGAGCCGGTTGGAGGAGGTCTGAGTGCTTCTCTAGGTCTCCAATTACAAGTTGTTTTCCCTGTTTCCAGTTTTGCCTCAGCTCATAAATGTTTTAATCACGTAGTTCACTGAAGGGTTTACCCTCACACTCTAGTGTCCCCTGTCATTGTGCTATTATTTGGGGATTATCACGCCATCTCTTGTAATATTCGAGGTAACTGAGTTTCCCTGTGCTGCTCTTGAGGGTATGTGGCTATGTGACACCACAATGTCACGTAGGGTTGGAAATGTGGTGAGGAAAAGTGCAAGTGTTCTTAGTGTGTGAGCTCAGACGAGCAGTCGACTGTTCACTGTCGGACGTTGAACGTGGGCGAACAGCGCGATGAGCAGCTATTTTCCCTCAGATGTTTATCACAGTTTAATCCGTCCATCATTTTGCTGCCTGGACTGAAGCTCAGGCTCAGTGAAACCAACAGCAAAAGCTGGATTGGATATTTGTACCGGGGAGTGGAAGTGGACGTTGTCTTGTCCCGAGCGTAAGGAGTCTAAGAGGCACCGTTTCATGTTCACATCCAACAACGTTCAGCAAACCTCACAGTCCTCCAGCGCTCCGTCACTTCAACCTGTTATAAAGTTGTTTTCTGTCTGAATGGTCTCAGGCCGCGCCAGCATCCGCCCCTTAAAAAACATCACAGCTATCGTCGGGCGGGACGCCTTCATTCACTGCCGTGTGATCGGCTACCCGTACTACTCCATCAAGTGGTATAAGAACTCGGCGCTGCTCCCGTTCAATCACCGCCAGCGAGCCTTCGAGAACAACGGCACGCTGAAGCTCACCAACGTGCAGCAGGTGGACGCCGGCGAGTACAACTGCAAGGTGATGGTCCAGCCCAACAAGATGGACTCCCAGAGCGTCCATCTGCGTGTGAGAGGTACGGCCCTGTGGAGTGGGAGGGGTGAGTGGGGGGTGGACGGAGATCTTGGTTCCTTCATTGGAACTAATGTGCATCTGGGCAGAGATCTTACAAGCTGCGATTGGACAGAAGGGCCTCCCCACTCCGCTCCATTGCTCTGAATCAGTGTGTGCGGACGCCGTCAGCACATCCCACTCTGCCATGGAGCGAGTGGGAGCCGAGGGAGGGGGCTCAAAAGAGAGCAGTGATACAAAGCAACACCTCCCAACGGTGCCATCGCCAGCCAGTGCATTGGTTAATTTACTCTGCTCATGCTTAAAGTGCGGAAGTGTCTTTGGGGGTCCCAGGGGTCCATTATCTCCACTTTGTTGAGAATTAAATAAGCTGCTAAAGTGCAGCTGATTTCAGTTTTCTTTGATCTGGCTGGACGTCCGATCACCAATGACTGCAGACTCACTGCGGCTCTGAGTGGATCTTATTGGGAGGAAATAGTTTCCCGTCACAGACCCATAGATGACGAGTGATGGGCCCAGACGTCAGGTAGCAGTCTCCGTGAGTCACTCCGACTTCCTGATCTACTTGCGTGTGCTTTTTGTAGCGTCTTGTGCCGAAAGACACAATGTTCCAGTCTGAGAGAGACGAGCAATTACTGGAGCTGCTTTGCTATTCAGGTCCTTCCTGTTCCTTCTGGCGACCTCTTTACAGCGGGATAGCTGGGAGATTGAAGGATTACTCTAAAAAAGGACACTGAATCCAGGGAATTGAAACTTTCTTTGCAGCACTGGAATCCCATTTGGTGTGTGTATGCCCCCCCCCCCCCCCTCTGTCTGCAGTGCCCCCCTACATTCAGCCCTTTGAGTTCCAGCGGTTCACCATCGGTCAGCGTGTCTTCATCCCCTGTGTGGTCATGTCGGGCGACCGTCCCCTGGACATCACCTGGCAGAAAGATGGCCGACCGATTCCCGCCAGCCTGGGTGTGACTGTGGACAACATCGACTTCACCAGCTCGCTGAGAATCTCCAACCTGACGCCCGACCACAACGGCAATTACACCTGCATCGCCCGGAATGAGGCGGCTGCCGTCGAGCACCAGAGTCAGCTCATAGTTCGAGGTGAGAGACGTCTGTCCCTCCCACACGTAGGACAGGTTTCACCCTCCTGTTCGTATGTTCATGAAATGAAGTCTTCTGTGTGTGTGTGTGTGTGTGTGTGTGTGTGTGTGTGTAGTTCCTCCCCAGTTTGTGGTTCAGCCTGAGGACCAAGATGGGATCTATGGGAAAACGGTGACTCTGAACTGTTCGGCTGAAGGCTACCCACCCCCCACCATCGTATGGGAGCACTCCAAAGGTACGATACCCTGTCAGCGATCAGCAGCCACCTGGACCGGAACAAAGACATGTCGTCTGTTCCATTGGTGATTTATTTATCAAATGAAGGAGCACGACTGAGTTCAGATCACCAGACAATCTGCCCTCTGCACTCACCTTTGTAATAATTAGAGTCGGTTGTCATCTGTGTACCTGATGGACCTGATACAAGTCATGGCCCATTAATAAGGAAGAAGAAGGAGAAAACATCCCACAAACCTTGACCACACACAGCTGGAGGGGTCATGGTTTCTTTTAGAGACGGGTGGGTTCCGTTCGCTCACACGGTAAACACGGGCCAATGGAGGTCTCTCCTCCATCACTGGACAATCATCACAGAGAGGGACGCACACGCCCGATGAAAAATCACACAACAAACAGATCTATTCAAAGAGAGACGGGGGGAGACGGAGGGAGACGGGGGGGACGGGGGGAGACGGGCCGGCAGGAAGGCAGCAGGTGAGTTCAGCCATCGAAGCACAGATGAAGAGGAGTCCCAGGTGTTTGCTCCATCATCCATAAAACCAGGGATGAAAGCTTCGACCAATGAGGAGTGGTGCGTGAGTGTGTGTGTGTGTGTGTGTGTGTGTGTGTGTGTCCAAGGTCCCACGATCAAAGGATGAAAGATCTGTTTTTCACCCTTTGATAGGATTTCTGTGTGTGTGTGTGTGTGTGTGTGTGTGTGTGTGTGTGTGTGTGTGTGTGTGTGTGTGTGTGTGTGTG
>JBBMJM010000002.1:732912-745724 GCA_037832705.1 Centriscus cristatus | reverse complement strand
TCGCCACAGCGAATCGTCGATCTCCATCTTTCCCTGTTCTCTGTGTCCTCTACTCTGACTCCAACTACCTCCATGTCGCTATTGAATGTTATTCATTTTAGTTCAAAGAATGCTATTGTGCTGTTGGTATATCCTTTATAATTCATTGTTTCTGTGATCAAAGGGTCACTGAAATTCATTGATATAAATGAAGTAATTGGGATAGAAATTATACATAAAAGTATAGAGTACATCTGCTGTATTTCATAATTATTGTTCTGTTTATTTCCCCTATTTATTTGTATTTAATAAGTTGTCAGTATACCAATGTATTTTGTGTTGAATCCAAACTAAGTGGACATTATTTAAACAAATATTAATTTAATGCACCTATAACACGTCTATAAAATGGAATACCTATTATTGATATATATCTGCATCCTTAATAACACTACATGTAAACGATATAATTTACCATTTGTGGTGAAATCACAATACAAACTAGGGTGATGAAGTTTTTTGTTTCATAAAAACTGACGAGGCTATGATGAGGCCACTGTCTACTATGTGACGTCATGAGTAGAACTGTCGACCTCCGTCCATATAGAAGGGGCGGCTGTGGTTCTCTTGAGTTTGATCAGATATTTCTTCATTTGTGGGTAAATTACGCCGAGACGTTAGACGTCCTTTGAAAACGTGACGTGATGCAGAAATAGCGCAGACAGAGCGGGACGACGTGTACTTTAGGTCTTTTGTCGCGAGCGATCCTGCCCCCACCCCCTTTTTCCTGTGTGTAGCTCGCTGTGGCGGAAGTAAGTCGTATCGCTAAGGCCTCATCCTTCCAATGGCGACGGCAAACAGGCTGAATAGAAAGCGGGAGCAACCGTGGAGGGGGTCAGACCTGTTTAACAGAAATTAAATAAATATATCCTGTGTTCTGTAGTTATAAAGTTAGCTTAAGTATTCCTTCACATCTCCAAATCACGTCCGATACAATGGCCAAAAATCGGAACATTACGCTCCTTGAGTCGGGTAAGCCGCATAAGTAATTGATAGCTCAATTTACCAAGATATCGCTGGTTAATTGGTTTCCCAGCTGCTTTTCTCACCAGTCGCCCCTCTCTGTTCCATCCTAGAGCTCTATTACTTGATTTCTCGTTTTCTAACAACGGGTCCGTGTCGGAGAGCGGCTGAGGTGAGCTAGCATGTCCCAACTGCCACTGGCGTCTCTTTCAAAACAAGTTGACCAGCTAGTTGACTACATGCATAGAGACAATCTAATCTCAGCTGTCTCCTCTAATCCACCCTAGGTCCTGGCGAGCGAACTAGAGGAATATCAGGTGGGTGTCCTCGCTGCTTGTCATCTGCTAGCTGCTATCGGTTCCTATTGACCGAGTCGAGGCTGAAAACTTGTCAACACTCGGTCGACTTTTAACGGCTCTCTGCGTCTCATCCATTTGACATCACACGTTTTTGCCAGCTAAATGTGTAGCGGTAATTGCCGGTGTTTTCCGTGGTGACCCCGCTTTTACCGAACTTTGTTTTCCGCAGCTCCTACCGAGGAGGTTGGACTGGCAGGGAAACGAGCACCCGAGAACATATGAAGATGTGGTAAGACGTTTTGAACTTCATTGGGGTTGATATTGTGTTGCGACAGGCGACTACACGCTCGATGCTTGTTTATGGTCTTTGTTCTTTCCCTGTTGGATTACTGATTTACAAGCCTGAGTGGGGATGACTGGCCACAGCACAGATTGTCCTCAGTGTATTGTTTTTAAGTATGGAATGCGACGAGACCGGTGACTAAACGGCATTTATTTAGAGTATTTAATATTATTTTGCCCCGATTGTTGTACTGCGGTTTGGGTGGGTAGTATGGCTTCTCCCTACGTCGCGACGTCTTCAGCAGCCAATCAGAAACCGTGTTGCACTGTCTCCAAATTAGTTTGTATGTGACCTGCGCTGTGATTGGTCCATAAACTCTGTTTTGCATGAGAAGCCACGCCGGCGGAATAACAGATGAAGCACATGAACCACAAACGAACCTGACGGTTACTTTGGGGAAATGTCTCAGAACCTTAGTTATTGAATTGAATATAGTTAAAACCCGCGTCATATTAAATACAAAATGTATTAATGTAAAGTCTGTGTCTGTAGGTGTGTGTGTGTTTTAAATGTTTTAAAAAATAACTAATATTTTGTGGTCGTGCTTATATTAGTTATCAGTCTTACCTCTGTGCTTCAGTGCGAAGTTGTAAGAAGTTGCAGGACTGTTCTAGTAGATGCACATAGTTGCACCTGGAATCTTTGGTCTTCAAGAAGTCATGATGATGCTCTGCTCGAGGACAAATGTTCCACTTGTCTCAGTCAATAAATCAATTTATAGATTCAGTAAGGATCCTGACATCTGTATGCGGTGTCATACCACCGGTTTTGTCCCTGACAGGTTGCGGCCAGCAGGCATATCGCACCAGATCATTTGCTCCGAATATGTAAGCAGATTGGACCACTTCTTGACAGAGAGGTGCCGTCGTGTGTCCCTGGTGTACACTCTCTCTTGGGGTCTGGAAAGCAATCAATGCTAAGAACCGCAAAAGGTACGCAGTGTCCCCAGGGAAGCTCTCAAAGAGTCTTTTTGGCATGAAATGTTCCCACACTCCAAAGCATCAAATGGTGATTTGTATGGGACTGTTATGTATTACTTTGTATTTCCTTTGTCGTTCACTGTTCCTCTGGTCGAGGAGTGTTACAGTGCAGTCATTGTCTGCATATTTCATTTACACCCAACTTTGTATTTATTCTTCAGAGTGTGAAAGTGTGCGGTTTCAGGCTTCTTCATATGCAGCCCTTCACAGGGGCAGACCACCAGAGAGGCCTTTGAACTGCAAGACCCCTCCACACTTAGGTATGTCCCACCTGTGTTGCAGAATAAAAGACTGCAGACCATATGATGTGTCCCCTAATCGTAGGAAGTGCATTTACAAATCTGAAGTGGAACAGGCACAAGATGATTCAGTCCACAAAAACGAACTAGGCCCTCCCTCTTTAACATACTGTGTAATCCATTGGACGCATCTGTCCAACACATGTAATCAGCTGCTTAGTTTCCAGTGCAGCCTGCTGCTGATATGTGAAGATGTCAAAAACACTGAACAGAAATCAGTGGTTTATCTCCGTGTTCCACAGTCCCTTTGTTTGTATCTTCTACATGTGAATTCATGCAAAGATGTTACCTCCAGTTACGCCTTTTCAGATGTTTCTATGAAAAATGTCTCTTGGAAAGTGCTAACTTGACTGTAATTGTTTCTCAGTCATGATGGTACATCAGTCTGCTGTATTTTGATGTTTTGCGTCTCAACAACAGTGAAGGTGTGCCGAGGCAGAGAGCTGACAGGTTCACAGCGCTTCAGCTCCATCAATCCCATCAGCAACTATGAGCGCATGCGGCTGCATCGGCGGATCCTGGGTCATCTGTCTGCAGTGTACTGTATCGCATTTGATCGCACTGGTCTCAGGATTTTCACAGTAAGCCCAAACTGATTTGGCGCTCCTACAAAATAAATGCTTACTAAATATACATGAATATTAGTTTAGGCTTTTTAAAATGCTGAGCATGCTGGGAAAAGACAAATGAAACGACTGCATGAATGTCATGCATGTGAGATTTTTGAGGATGCTTGCGCGGCCTCCTTCCTTATCTCACCTTCTACCCGTCCGTCTCTCTTTGCCAGGGCTCAGACGATTGCTTAGTGAAGATTTGGTCTTCGTTTGACGGGAGGCTTCATTCGACGTTGCGGGGACACTCTGCAGAGATCACAGACTTGGCGGTTAGTTATGAGAACACGCTGATTGCAGCAGGAAGCTGTGACAAGACCATCCGTGTGTGGTGCCTTCGTACCTGTGCACCTGTGGCTGTGCTGCAGGGACACAGTGGATCCATTACCTCTCTACAGGTAACAACAAAACACTGCCATTATTATTGTGTTGTTAAAATGTCCAGAGTGTGTGACGCTGTGAGACTTAAACACCGCTTTACTGACAGAGCTTGTTGGGACACACACACACACACACACGTCCAGGTGTCTGACCTGTCAATGTGTTACTTTCAGTTCTCACCATTTGCCAAGGGCTCCAAACGCTACATGTTGTCCACTGGAACTGACGCTACTGTCTGCTTCTGGCAGTGGGACGTCAACAACATCAACTTCAGGTAAGTACATTGAAACAAAATGTATGTGTTGATGGGAAACAAGTCGGAAATAAAAGCTGTCATGTAGAAGAGGAAGGACTCACCAAAGGATGACGTGCATGCAACACTGCAGGTTGCCAGCGGGGCTGTGTAGATGAGTACTACTAATGAAATGACTCACCATGTCCTGTACGTGGAGGAAAGGCTGCAGATAATTCTTAAAATGCTCTCGAGGTGGCAGTGCAAAGAAACTTTGAATAAAACCAGTCAGGGAGCACAGTAGCATCGAGTCAGATCTCGTCACTTGTGTGTAATGTTTCGATGAATGAAGGTTCGTTATGGTGACGGTCAGCGCTGTCTTGTCCGTTCCCTCTCCAGTGATCGGCCCCACAAGTTTACAGAGCGGCCGAGGCCAGGAGTTCAGACTGTGTGCTCGTCGTTCAGTCCAGGTAAGGAGTAGTCGACTCTATGCTGACGGCTGCTGTTAGTCATATACAGGCACTAACACAACATTCAATGATTCCAGGTGGGATTTTTTTAGCAACCGGAAGTACGGATGATGTCATCAGAATATATTACGTGGGAAGTGGCAGTCCTGAAAAGATATCAGAGCTCCACGAGCACACGGTGAGAGCACGATGGCGGTTGGTTGTCATTTCCACCTTCAATCCATGAGCCAAACGTGGAACACGACCGCTGACATGTCTCCTGCTTCCTGTAGGACAAAGTCGACAGCATCCAGTTTTGCCACTCAGGTGAAAGGTACATGAACATGACTTCAGTTTCTGTGCATGTGTCAGTGCCCTCCCCAAACGGAGTAAAACAGTGACGGCTGCGTTTGTTTAGATTTGTGAGTGGAAGTCGAGATGGAACGGCGAGGATCTGGAAGCTCCATCAGCGGCAGCAGTGGCGCTGCATCCTGCTCAGCATGTCTGCCACTCTTCCAGGGTAAAGTAGCATCTTCAGGGTTCATTTGAGATTTATTGTCCTGAGGAACCGTTTCCTCCTCCAGTACAGAAGAATGCACAAGCACCGAGCCCCAGTTGGCTGTACAAAGTAGCCAGGTGGGAGGATTCTGAGCTGTCCTCTGAACAGCTGAGGAGACGTTTTGTAATTTGTAACAAAGCAGGGGCTGAACCAAGTCTCAAGCTGAAGCAAGATTTCCTGCATCAGCTTTTTGTATATTTCCATTTGTGTGTTGGCACCAACAGGAAGTCCATTCTCCTCTTCGAGGACGACCTGAACTCGAACTCAAGCACATGTGATTTGTTTCCCTCCTCAGTGCTGAACCAGTGAGTGAAGATGAAAGCTACTTCAAGCCCAAAGTCACCATGGTAGCATGGGATCGCCATGACAATACAGTCATCACTGCCGTTAACAATCATCTCCTCAAAGTGTGGAACTCCTACACAGGGCAGCTGCTACATATCCTCAAAGTAAATCCACGTCCTGCTGCGTTCAGTCCAGTCTGACTGTCCGGTCGGACTCAGCGTTTCTAACCTCCTCTCTGTTTCCAGGGCCACGAGGCTGAGGTGTTTGTCCTTGAACCGCACCCCTTTGACCCCAGAATCATCCTGTCTGCCGGCCACGACGGGAATGTCTTTATTTGGGATCTACTGCAGGGGACCAACACGCAGCACTACTTCAACATGGTACGTGTGTCTCCAGCGCCTTCGGCACAGAGCGCATGCTGATTTACAGTCTCAGCAGCAGATCGTAACTAGGGCCTCGATTACACATGTTCCAGGTGGGATTGTTGTCCAGGAATAATCCATGATTATCACGATTATTTCGAATATGGAGGGAGACAAAGAGAATATATATATATTTTAAATTTCCTATTTTTTATGTCAAGCGTTGGTCCCGTGCATGTGTTTATTGTGGAAGCTGCTACTTAGTTTATTCGACGACATGCAGGTGGTCCGCTGCGTCTCTCTCCACTAGTGTTATGATAACTACGATTGTTAAATTCCTTAATCACGATAAATAAATAAATACTGCAAATATCCAGTTGTATTTTATGAAGAACTTGAATTTCCTCATTCATTCTCTATTGCGTGTTAGATGACTACAAATGAACATGTGTTTTGGTTCTTGGTGTTAAATACAGTTTGCTTTTCATCCTGCTGCCTCTCTGCAGAATAAACAAAACTAAATGGATAGATAATTGTGCTTTAATAAGCTGCTGAAGGACATTCCAGGAAACAAATCCTAAATGAAAGCATCCGAGCTCACAGACCTGAACTTCAACCGTAGAGCAGCCTGGAACTTCTCCCCGGTTCCCTCTGACTCTTCACTGTTTCCATCCAGATCGAGGGGCAGGGGCACGGCGCAGTGTTTGACTGCAAATTCACCCCTGATGGTCAACGCTTTGCATGCACAGACTCCCATGGTCATCTGCTCATCTTTGGCTTTGGCAGCTCCAAGCCCTACGAGAAGGCAAGAAGACCCCCCCCATGTTTCTCGTGTCACTTCCTGTCAGTCAAAGTAACTCGGCCTTGGTCTTCACACAGCTTCCAGACCAGGTTTTCTTCCACACAGACTACAGGCCGCTGATTCGAGACGCCAACGGCTTCGTGCTGGATGAGCAGACCCAGCAGGCCCCTCATCTCATGCCCCCACCTTTCCTGGTGGATGTGGATGGAAACCCCCATCCTCCAAGGTAGGCTGACAAAGACCCTGACGGTGGGGTGGCTTCATGTGCCTGTGATGGAAAACTATCTAACTGGGTTGATGTTTTGATTGGATTCCTCAGTTTAGTTTAAAATCGACACTGATTGACTGATTTCCAGGTACCAGCGTCTTGTTCCAGGACGGGAGAACATTGCAGCAGAACACCTGGTTCCTCAGCTGGGATACGTCGCCACGAGTAAGAAAAAAAAGAAGAATGCGAACCTGGTTTCATGGGGTCCGGCCGTCGTCCTCGTGCCCTCATGCTCCTCGTCGTCCTTGTCCACTCCTCAGGTGACGGCGATGTGGTGGAGCAGGTGATAAGCCAGCAAACCGCGGAGCTTGAGGAGGCTTCGTTAAGACGCGGCAGCCTTCTGGACGAGGCCATCAGGCAGCTCCAGCAGCAGCAGGACCAGCAGAACAGTACTGGGACGGACGCAGCGCCGAGGAGTGGGGCTGGGACCCAGGGGCGAGTGGAGGTCCAGGGTCCCGCACCGGCACCAAGCACCCCGCGCAGAGGTCTGGTCAAGGACCGACATCGTCTTAACGTCTTCTTCTTCACGTCTGCTTCACAACTCCATTTGTTTCCTTCTGCCTAGTGTCGGTGAACGATCGTGCAGATGTGCAGTCGCCCCCCAACGTGGGCCTGAGGCGCAGTGGACAGGTGGAGGGGGTCAGGCAGATGCACCAGAACGCTCCTCGCAGTCAGATGGCCACTGAGAGAGACCTGCAGGCGTGGAGGCGCAGGGTGGTGGTTCCTGACCTCCCACCCAGCAGCTACAGGTAGACAGGCACCCTGCCGGTGAATTTTGGAGAGTTCATTGGTCACGTTGTCAATCACCTGGCACCTATCTGGGGATTCCATGGAGTCTTTGTGTTCCAGGGAGCAGGAGGAGAACCGAGCTGCCAAAGCCGATGAGGAGATAGCTCTGTACAACACAAAGAAGAGGCGGATTATTTACAGCAGAGTACGTTTCACGATGAATGTTGCCTTCTTTCTCTGCTGTTACTCGGCTTTGTTTGGTCGTGGTGTTAGTCAGGCCCGTGTGTTCGTCCCTCAGGATGACTCCGATGATGACCCCCCCGTCGTGAAGCGCTCCCACGGCCGCAGTGACGCGCTCGACTTCATCGACCTGTCCTGTGAGGAAGGGGAGGAGACAGCGAGCTCCCACACGGAGGTATGGCCTTGTCCTCTCTCTGACCTTTGACCTCTGACTCCAGCACACTGAGGTCTTTTTTCATCTGACAGGACAACGAGTTGGACGGCAGTGATCTGGATTCCTCCAACGACGAGGAGTGGAACAGTGACAGCCCCAGGTACGGGTTCCATGTACGCCACGAGTCGTCCTTTTGATTCAGCACCTTCAACTGGCCGATTAGTCGTTTCCAAGAGCGCTGTGACTGTAGGAACAGGTGTTGGTGGTCATGGTGAACAGGGTTGTCAACTGTTTGAATTATGCACGTGCCCAGAAATATCAACAGTATCAACCAGTGCTTGTCGTTGACAGCCACTCCTCCAGCGAGTACTCAGATTGGACAGCAGATGCCGGTATCAATCTACAACCCTCCACCCCTCTGTCGTCACGGAAACGAGTACGGCGCCAGCTCAGCAGCTCGGAAGAGGAGGAGGAAGAGAACGAAGAGGAGGAGGAGAAGGAGAAGCAGCAGAGTGACGAGGAGGAGAAGCCTGCAAAGAAAGGCAAAGAGAAGGCCAAGAAGTCCAAGAACAAGTCTCCCAGGGTGAGTTGTTCCCACTCACGACAGGGGGTCTTCTCAGCTGTGGTCTGCTCTGTGAAGGTCCCTGCCTCTGCCCCTCACTCCGGCTTCTGTTGTTGTTTTCACTGTTGCTCAGCGGCCGAAGCCCAGACCGTCCATGAACAGAGAAGTGTCCAATGAGTTCCGACCTTCGCTGTGGATCACGGACGTCATTCCCAGGAAATCTCCTTTCGTTCCTCAGATGGGAGATGAGGTGTGTACTCACATTCAAACAGTTTGTTTCTCTGTCAGCTTTCTGCCTGTCGTTGGTCTAAAAATGTTTGAACAGACTTCTTTACTTTACTACCACAAACGCTGAAGCTCTATGTATGTGTTCTGCGTCAGGTGATCTACTTTCGTCAGGGCCACGAGGCGTACGTTGAGGCAGTGAATCGCAGTAATCTGTACCCCATCAACCTGGACAAACAGCCCTGGAAGAAGATGGAGCTGCGGGTACGACTGCCACAGTTCAAACTTCCTTCATACTGTGGCAGTGAATGAACCCTCTTGTTGTAGTAATTTGTTCATGAAGTTCACCGTGAGTGCAAATCCCTGTTTGTTTTCTAGGACCAAGAGTTTGTAAAGATCACTGGAATCAAGTATGAAGTGTGTCCTCCGACGCTGTGCTGTCTGAAGCTGACTCTGATCGACCACGGCACAGGCAAAATAACGGACAAGTCCTTTTCAGTCAAGTACGTCCCCCTCTGCATTCCCACGCCTGTTGGTCAGCTGGACCGATACATGACAGGCTAGTCGGGACAGGGCAGTGCTTAACGTAGTATTGTCCAATCTGTTCTTCACAAAAGTGTGATGTAACGTCTTCAGACCGAAATGATGAACAGTGCAGTTCCTCAGGATTTTCCTAAGAACAGTCTCAAATCATATTTTTCCTACTTTGTCATGCTTACGAAGAAAGTTGAGAAAATTATTTGAGAATGATCACTTTTTCTGAAAAATGTCGTTCAAAGATGTTTTTTTTTTCTGAAGAAGGTTTTGTGAATCTGGCCCCAGTTGTTTCTTATGGAAACTGAGCAGTCCAAGTTGATAGTTCCACAGCATGGAGGATGATGGCTCTGTTCCACGACACGATTGCAGTAGTGTGGCGTGGACAAGAACCATCAATGTAGCAGTCAAAAGCAGACACTTGACCACACGTTGATGCTGGATCCCAGTTGATGCTGGATCCCAGTTGATGCTGGATCCCAGTTGATGCCGGATCCCAGTTGATGCTGGATCCCAGTTGATGCTGGATCCCAGTTGATGCCGGATCCCAGTTGATGCCGGATCCCAGTTGATACCGGATCCCAGTTGATGCCGGATCCCAGTTGATGCCGGATCCCAGTTGATGCCGGGTCCCAGTTGATGCCGGATCCCAGTTGATGCCGGATCCCAGTTGATGCTGGGTCCCAGTTGATGCTGGATCCCAGTCAGCTTTCAGGAACAAACCACACTCTATGATGAATCGATGTGAAGTTCTGAAAGAAAGTTCTTTGTTATTAAACTGCTCCTGCGTCCTGTCACAGATACCACGACATGCCAGATGTCATTGATTTCCTGGTGCTGAGGCAGAGTTATGACGAGGCTCTCCGTCGAAACTGGCAACCAAGTAAGTGAGCTCCGTTAGCGGTGCACATGGGATCCTTTCAGAGGCTCTGATCCTTCTTCTGACACGTGCAGACGACAGATTCCGCTCAGTGATCGACGATGCGTGGTGGTTCGGGACCATCGTCTGCCAGGAGCCCTACCAGCCCGATTACCCCGACAGTCTGTTCCAGTGCTTCAAAGTCAGGTAGAGCAGCCCTCAGCGTCGATGGCGTCCCAAAACATCAGGATCAGGGGCACATGGAAGTAAACCGCTCTGACTTTAACCTCACTGTTCTGAGCAAAGGTCTGAATTCTTGTTGTTTCACTTTTTCGTTTCCATGTGGCCCTAATCCCGTTCCTATTACCGTCTGTCATACTGTCTACTAAGACAGTGAAGGCCTTTGAGTTCATTTTGTGTTGTTCCCAGGTGGGACAACGGAGAGTCGGAGAAGCTGAGTCCTTGGGACGTGGAGCCCATCGCCGATAGCGATGATGGTAATCAGTCGTCTGTTCACTGTCTTAACGGCATCGAATCCAGTCCCGTAAACATCTTCTGACAGCATTGATCATCACCAGATGTTTTTCATCTGGCTTTTCTTGAAGCGCTTCAGGTTTTTACTGTAATATCTCAATAGTTGTTGGCTAGATCGACACCCTCCAGGTAATAAAAGCCTCAAATGCAGTCTGACTGACCCCAGGCCGCGATGGATGCTCTTCTCATGGCGAATGGATCGTCACAGACTGGATGGTCCGTACTCTCAGCCGTCACTCACTGGTTTTTCCTGTGCCGTGCAGCCCAGGAGCCCGAGGTGGATGGAGGAGGCATTCCTGTGACGGCGGAGGAGATGAGCGAGCTGATGTACAAGCCTCTGCGGGGGGAGTGGGGGGAGAGAAGCCGAGATGAGGAGTGTGAACGCATCACGGCCGGCATCGACCAGCTCATCACTGTCGGTGCGTATGAACAAACCCTCTGAACGGATCACCTCGTGCAGTCACGATGACGGGTCCTGTGTCTGTCTGCTGCAGAGATCTCAGCCCCCTTCTCAGGTCCAGTTGACCTCATCCAGTACCCCACCTACTGCACCGTGGTGGCCTACCCCACGGACCTGGGCACCATCAGGTTACGACTCCTTAACAAGTTCTACAGGTCAGTCCCAACCGTCTGTCCCCCTCTGAACTCGGAGACGTCCTCAACCTGCTTTCACCCCCCACAGGCGCCTGTCCGCATTGATTTGGGATGTCAGGTACATTGCACATAACGCCCGCACCTTCAATGAGCCAAGGAGCAAGATCGCCCACTCAGCAAAAATCATCACCAACGTCCTCCAGAAGTTCATCAAGTACGTTCCTCTGTTGTCTCGTGCTGTCCGTTGAGCTTGTGCTGCTTCATGTTCCACCTCGTTCCTGCAGTGACCCCGGCTGCACAGACATCATGGAGATTTACTCTGTGGTTGAGGAAATGGACGAGGATGATGAGGTATGCACGTCATAAAGATCAGTCACGTAGTACAAAGTCCTGACTGATGGCTGCCCGCAGGAGGAGGATCCAGACGTCCCAGGGACCTCCTCTGGACACCGGCTGCGTCAGGTAGGCCCACGTCTTCCTCTCACGTCAACCCTCAGCCAGGAGCCTGACCCCTCGCTCACCCCCCGCAGCGCGCTGTGGAGGTGCAGCCGGACAGAGACTCCTGGAAGGACCAGTGCAAGAGTCTGCTCAACTACATCTTTGAGTGTGAGGACTCGGAACCGTTCCGCCAGCCGGTGGACCCTGAGAACTATCCCGTAAGAGACACACAGGCTGACGCCCCCTGCGGTGGCCGTTCATGTGGTGATGGTGTTCTGTGTCCGTGTCCGTGTCCAGGACTACCACGGCATCATTGACACGCCCATGGACTTTGGCACGGTGAAGAGGACTCTGGAGGAAGACCACTATGAAAACCCCATAGAGCTCTGTAAAGACACCCGGCTGATATTTGCAAACGCGAAGGCGTACACGCCTAACAAACGCTCCAAGGTAGGCGGGTCCGTCCCCTGTGACCCCCACCCCCCTCAGGTACGTCACACTCACCCCTCTCCTGCTCTGCTGTAGATCTACAGTATGACTCTGCGTCTCGCCGCCTTCTTCGAGGAGCGGATCAGAACCATCATATCCGAGTACAAAACTGCTGTGAAAAGCAGCGACCGGCTCCGGCGCAGTCAGAGGTTCCGAAAGAAAATGACGCAACAGGACCCCCCCTCGGCCACAGCGAGGTTGGTTGTTGAGTGGATCAGTCGGGTCCGTGTGTGTGATCCGTCGACGGTCTGGACAGTCCAGTCCAGGGGTCTCCGAACTTTTCCACTGAGGGTCACATACATAAATGTAGAAGGAGCTGGGCCACTGACTAGAAATGATGTTTATAACGTTAACGACCGTGTATTAGAGTTAGACAAATCAGTTTAAAGTGGACAAATATTCTGTATTGTTGAATCTAATTATAGACTACGAATAATTATAAATAAAGACTACGAACTACGAAGGGCTAAGAACGGCGAACACTCAAAACCGTTCAACTAAACTCTCTGAATATTGGATGATAGCTGTGTAATGAAAATGCTCTATTTACATGGACTTGATGCTGTGCTGTGATTGGGACTT